>OX401406.1:42054409-42056909 GCA_947846245.1 Cerastoderma edule
CGACCTCCGAAAGTAATTCTTCAGTGTACTCTGACCTACTCTTCCCGTTTATATGCTTTGCATACGGGTATACATATGTATATAGCTCGGATGCCCCAATCTGTAATTGGGATCATTCGGACTGGTGTATATAGTAAAGCCGACGAGGGCCAACGGGAAGGAAGCGTCTAAGGTAAGAATCTGCCATGGTTTGGCCCTTCTTTATTCTATACAAAAAAAGTTATTTTGGCATGTTCACAGTACCTTCCATGAAATGATTCATAGTTATCTTTGTTGTTTCACTATTCCACAATCCGTTCCCAATCAGAATTTCACGAACAAACTTACCGAAGATCAGCTACTTTTTCACTACCGGCCGTTACCTTTTACCTAGCTCTTAAATCGCTTACAAAAGTGGTGGGTTCAGCGAATGACGTCTTCCTCAGCGCTTTGTCTTCTTCGAAAAGAGGTTCTGGAAAGAACAACAAACCAAGGGTTTAAAACATGACCAACCTCCCACAAAAGGTCCAAAAACAGTCATCCCCCCTTATGTCATAAAAGCATACAATTAACACTCAAAGTAACATTCTAAATTTTCAAGAACTACTTTTTACTGTACAACGACCTCCGGAAATAATTCCTCAGTGTACTCTGACCCTAAGTAAGTGAGGGTCGAATTAATGGTATCGGACAGGCATTGTCCAGACACTATAAATAAACACATCCCTCCTGTCGAGAATTATTCGTTAATATTGAAGGATGAATGGTTCAAAGTCAGGGAATAATTCCGGAACCGCTTGTCACTAATTCAGTCAGTATGGGTCTATAACATGAGTATATCTATCAAGATGGAATATGTTTATATTTTAGTTAGAGTACACATTAAATTCAGACGTATTTTGTAACTCTTTTAAAAAAAATGGTGTCTCTCTGGTAATTGACCTTTATTGGACTAATTGTATAATTGGACACATTGAACTGTACCGATGAATGTGGTATATAAGGTACTTTGCTTTTTTAAATTAAACTATCTATCGTATATTGGTGTGCTAGATGGCTATAAAGATGGATGTTCGGACTTGATATGTTTAACAAAAATATATGAGGGTTGATATCAGTCACTTGCCCTTACCATTGCTTCGATGCTAAGAAACTCTGTTACCAATGATCTACGTAAGATCAAACTTTGTCTTTTCAATGAAAATATCAATAACTCAGTACAAGACTACCACAAGTCGTTCACAAACGTTAATCGCCTGTACAAGAACCTTGTATCGAGCAATTGTTATTGTCTACTGACCTTACACATACCTGCATTCTCAGCCATATTGACGCCTATTCATCAAACAGATTGAAACATGATTTCGCATTAAATGTTTATTCTTCGGCTGTAGTAATGCGCAATTTTGTCTCGTTTATCTCGTCATCATAACTTAAATGTGTCTAGATACAGATATTCATCGTTCGTTTTGTGTCATAAAAATTACCAATAAGGGGTATAACTCTACCCTAAGAAGCACAACAAAGAGCCCCCCTCCAAGCAAAAAAGTCCGTGAAATATATGTGTGAAATCATCCCGTCCTGTGCGAATTTATTCTGACAGCGTCTTTTCGAGATAAATACGTATCGTATGTAACGGGGAGTTCCGGCGCATAAATAAAACGCATCACTCTTCAATATTGCCACGGAGAAGGGAATGAAAACCCGTAAACAAGATCATTCTGACGTTTTCGCATACATCTCCCGTTTTTATTGAGTAGCGAACCCCATAGAGAATCTGCGGGGAAATTAACGGAGACAGTTTGCTACGCTTACTTACTTTTTCTCCTTAACATGCCTCCTAGGCTGTCAGCTTTCTTAATATGTTTGTCTGCGATGAACATAAAATGGCCGAGGAAGGAATCGTTTTTTCTCCTGCCTATTGAAACGAGGCATCAATCAAGGAAAACCCATCGCTCAGCTTCGGTTTAAGCCTTTGAATGCCGGGTAAATTTGTCAAAATAGATTTTGGTGATGACTGCTTTCAAAAACCTTAGATATCTGGTCAATTTTGATGAGGAAAGGTGCTCAAAGTAGCAAACAAGTTTGATCACAGGTCAGCCGCCATGGATCTGACCTATTTGCATAAGCATGAAGTCGGTTCCAGCACTGTAAGGGTTAATCCACTCGTGGAGCAAGGGCCAATTAAATTACACGATTGAACGAATGGGACCGACGACATTTGTCTAAGAATAAATCGTTTGTGTCTGATCTTTCGATTGAAATATACGTTCATGTATTGAAAATGGATTTGTCTTGTCAACGCAAAATATTTTGTATTGTGCTTGGTTTTCTTGAAATAAAGCACTGGTTGCGATGTCGAATAAAATTTCTACGAAGCAGGGTGGTATTCGATCAACAAGTCGTACGAACAGGGATTTACGATAATCTGAGCAACATTTCGGACGTATGCCCTTTATAAAATTACCCCAGGTTCCGCTACTCAAATAATGAAGGCCTATGGATGGGTGAAACTGTCATC
>OX401406.1:42061909-42084074 GCA_947846245.1 Cerastoderma edule
TCATATGCTCTTTTTAACCTTATATAATCCATGGGCTTGACAACATTGAAGGATTCGTTGCCTTTATAGAATATTCATCGACCATCGCAGGATCGATCAAGCTCTGCAGGATTATGTTAATTAAACAACACTATTTTCTATACATTTTGCCTCAGCTGTCATGGAAGCCCCTCGTATTGTAATATTATCTCATCTTGCACAAAATGAACGCCCCAAAAATAACCGTGGTGACCACGTGGGATGTTTTTAGACGGCAGTATCTACACATTATCATAAATTATCTCTTAAATAAAAGTGTGTGACTAATACAACCTGAATAAAACAGTACACAAAAGTACGAAATATGAAATAACATTTCGGTGTTCGGTGGAATTCGTAACGATTACCGGGATGTAGACTTACAATCGGAACAAAGCGGGTATGTCCGTGAGCTGAGAAGTTCATTGGATAAATCCGCTGGATAAATCCGCTGTGTTCAGATTGATAAACTTATTACGAATACGAAGAAAATTGGTGACGAAACATCACCAGAAGCTTCGCCAGTACCCGGCGTTTCAGCGTTGTAATACCATAATACACAACACGAGTGACGACCTCCCACACTGTTTACGACCGTGTTTGGGTTTGGGCTGTCTCCAACTATCCCGCCTGTCATTTACCACCCGTCACTAGGGCTTTGTTCCTTCTTTTACTATCTGTCTATCAACGCAGCAAGCCATTCATGGGCCCCGTAGTTGGGTGACTGATCAAAGGCTAAGGCCGCTGTAACCCAACACGGGGGCCAGGTTACATGGCGTTGCTTCGTAATGGCGGCTTGTCTTGCAGGCTCAGGATTTCGTGAACATTTTTAGATGAGTTTATTTTAGATGTTCTTTTTATTAGTATCTTTTCAATTTGATCGTCTCTGTTTCTATTCTTTTTTTCAACGTTTTTCATATATACAGTGTATTTTGACATTCCTGAAATCCAATTTTATACAACTCTGTCTTGAAATTGACTGTGAAATTGTCTTACTGGCTGTTTCATCCCGTCAGCAGTATTCCGGTTATATCACGGTACCCGGCTCATAACGTGTGTAGGAAGGCACAAAACTGCCCACAAGAGCTGACCAAGCTTGGTAGACCCATCGGCATTTCGTGGGTTGGGAGATTACATCTCGTCAAATTTGAATCACCTTTACAGGGATTTGAGCCCAGGCGGAGAGTGGTCATGTACTTAATTCAAGTCATGCGGTCTAAAGACTGGGCCAAGAAAGCCCCCTTGAACTTGGACTTGCTTTATGGTATAAATCATTATAGTCGTAGATTTGAAGACCTTAAAAAGGCAGGAAATTGGTCGACCTTCAGTTAGAGGTTTATCACTTTGTCACAACAAATTCTACTCATTGTCAAAGAGAGACAAGAATCGGTATTCTTATGCCTTAGTCATCTGCCTTTTTAAAGATATTTGATAATGAATTATAAACCCGCCTGTACGGACTGATCACAGAGTAGGGACGGATAATGAGAAAACCCTTACGAAGAAGGACTTTGTTAACCGGTGTATTATTTGCGTTGTCGCGTCTTATTAAGGTTGTTAGGAGATAATTTAAGATGTCATCGGCATTGTTTCGTAATGTCTTCCTCTGGCTACCCGATCCCCCTCGATTGAATAAAGACCGCGGGCCGGCCATAAAACTGGATTAGCCTAAATGACAGGTCCTTTGTGCGAGATTGTCCGCCAGTGTTACATGATACGGACGAGGAACATTTGACTTCATTAGAAAAACTAATCTATCGACGAGTCGTCTCCAAATCGAATGGTATACCAGGGCCTGGGTTCTCAAGAAATACTACTTCGCGCTTAGACATAAGCCTTTCCTCCTACAGAACCCTTTACCAAACGCCAAATTTTACACTATCTCAAATTGAAACAGTTTTCAAACTAAGTTTCAAACAGTGTTGAGATTGAAACAAAATCTTCTGATAGGGCAGAAAACAATGTGGGAAAAGGAGAAAATGCTCGTTACATTGTTTTTCAGCGTCGTCTACAACAAACCCGCCAAATGTCGTTATCATTTGTTAAAGGGTTAAGTATGATAATCGAGCTCAGCTGAGTAATATAGATGAACCGCGTCCATGGATTCGCTTTTTTAGCAGTTACACTTTCACTTGCGCCGTCGTCAATTTGAACCCGAAAATATTGCTTAAATCTAAGTTTGAGAAAAAATTCGAGTACGAGTTAATTTCTGGATTGTCAATTACAAGACGTTGCAGTCCACAAAGCTTATCCATGATCGTTCAAATATTAAAGTATCATAAAAATTGAGATATTTCTATGGGGATATACACATTTATTGGCCTCGAATTTCACAAAAAATGAAAATTAGAGTTAACAAAAAGATATGACGTTTTTTGTTGAAATCAATGCTTTAATGACTTGAAAAGTATACATTTTTATCATATAAACAAAAAAAACTTTTTATAACCCTCCAAAGGTATCATGTTTCCGTACTTTCCACCGTTTTTGCAAGATTTTTGACATGTTTTCTCAAATTCTTGATATGAGCGCAATTGAGTACAAAGATTGAATATATACTTCCGTTGCCATGACAACCGCTATGCACGAATTTAAAAAACGAACTTGTTTTCAGTCAAACCATACCTCAGACACAAGTTTGTGTTGAATTCATCCATTTTTGACGTTGGGCCATTTTTGATGGTTAGTGAACCTACCCCTTTGTCGAACAATGTTTCGATATCGGTTTTTGTATGACGCCATCCAGCTAATCTATCAAATGAGTTATGTTATATGGTTTGTGATTCAACCTTTAACACTCAATTCATATTGAACGCACCCGCATCGCTATAATTGCGCATTTAAGTTCTGTCAATTAACATTTTCTGAGACTTCACAAATGTTTCCCACCATTTCTATTTTCCACTTTTCGGTCAAAGCGTATGACTACAAAATTACGTTTCGAAATAGGGCTTCTGTTTTGCTTTTAAATCTGAATTTCCTCAAATGAAACAAAGAGGAACGGGTCGACTAATCTATAATTTGAAAGAGTTAGATTAAAACCCCTGCATGCTCGGAGTATTTAAATAGGTTAGGGTTTTATGATACCCCTTCATCCTCTCTCTATCGTCTTAAATTCCTACAAATAAAGTACATGTTTATTTATTTGAGAGATTCAGGACAAGTCAAGCTTATAGGCAAAAATGGGGTATTTTCTAAGACAACGATAAAATCCCTGTCATAAAAAGGTAAACTTTTTATATGAACAATTTGTAAATTGTCCTACATTGTTTTCGACAGCCGCAAGAGGTCAATAGAGAAAGGTTCAATCCCCATACTTCATAACTATTCATTTTGAGACACTTGCAGAGAAAAACTTGTGAGAAACGATTGTTACAAAAAGATGAATTGCTCATTATGTGCCATTCATCTTTTTGTAACAATCGTTTCCTGCCATTTTCAGAGAGGACATTTATTTTTCATTTTGTTATTTTTGTCGTCTTTTGTTGGATTTGAACTGTGTCACTCACCTATTTACACATGGGAGCAAGGTTTTAATTGAGATGTATCTACATCGTTTTTGTCAATTTGTCACGGAAATCACAATTTACGACACACATGTTTCTAACTGATTACCCAACTCAGATATTTGAGACAAATCGCTATTAGGGGCACCTGCAAGAAATGAATGTGATTTTTTTAAATTGCTTGTTCTTGCTAAAAGAGACAAGAAATCGAATATGCTTAATGTATGTAATCAATTCTGATTTATGTACATATGTAATGTATAAAAGTAAAACGATTGTTTATAAAAAGGGGGCAATAAACATGGATAAAATGTGACATGGCTTTTTTAACTTTTTAACTTAAAAGTACTTTAAATTCCCTTTTAAAGAGGAATGGAGACTTTTACATGTTAACATGATGCTTCTAAAAGAATAAACGATGTAAGGTTTGTTTACAATAAGCGATAAAACAAGGTCAGTCAAGAAACGTTAGGAACCAATAAAACCAAAGAAATTCTCGATTTTGAATGTTCACGATCTTAAAATTGTATATAAATGACAGTAATTTTATGTGTTTCACGTGATTTGTCTAACCAGGTGATCCCCAATCATTAATCCGAGCGCTCCTTGCTATTTTAGATGTTACTCGAATGTAAACAATGAAGTTGAACTGGTGGGTACCAAATTTATGAAATTTGCAATTTGAAAAATAGATAGCAATTAGTGCAGGCGTTATATTGGCATGGCCTTGTGTTTTTTCGCTATGTTTCATCATATTCTATCATAATTTGTAACTCATATTACCCAGCTAGGCAATTTTTCTGAGCGCTAGTATTCTTTTAAGGTTTATTTGAAACAAAGAGCACCAAACTCTAGTCTTGGTATAGCTAAACATCTTTCTTGTATTGTGTTAATTACGATTTTTATGTTCAAGTCATACTTTCAGGTTACACTTTCTTTTCAATCAGCTAGTATGGGCATAAGTCACCATTACATTGATGTTTGAACTCAGCCATAAATGTTCAAGTAAGATTTTCAGATTATACTTTCGTTTCAGTCAGCTAGAATGAACGTACGTCACCATTACATTGATGTATGAACGCAATGATAAATGATGTCGTTCAAAAAGGAACGTTAACGTGAAATGTTAAAGAGCTATAGTGTAACCAATTATCCACAAAGAAAGCTGTTCTGCAGATGAATACTAATCAATTGCAAAGGGAGAGGACATCGTCCCCACGAAAGTCGACAAGTATATGATGTAAATCTTAGTAATGGTTAACTCGCCTGAGCCATTTGGTCGAAACCGGTGGGTGAGCTTTAGAGGGGCGTTTGTCATAATGTACTTTTGCATCTTTTATTTGTATGAATCAGTAGGTAGTTGATCGTATACCATTTAACCTATAAAACAGTTCCTTACATCTTACTCAGAATACCAATGAACAATTTATCATTTTGGAATATAGAGTTCTACGTAATGTATTGCAGGAACATATATGTCACCCATGTTATCTTTTTACTTTCAGTCAAAACCATTAACATATTGCTACCTCGGTACACAAATAATAATGGTTTAATAAGGAAATCAATCTGGCACAAATATGTGTTTACATATGTGTATATGTTACATTGGCGAATTACGGGTGAAAACAAGCAATTTGAACATCTAAGCTGCCGCCTCAGTTTTAACTAATAAATGGTTGTGAAATAATAGTAACCCTGCATTAATACAACATCCGTACTCATTTTATATTGACGTGTTTTGCTTTTTCCAGAACCTTTGCCAGAACAGTCGTCAAAGCACTCTTATAGGCAACCCCATTCGCATACATCAAAGATAATCGACAGATTCGGGAATCCGAGACATTCAAAGACATCCAAAGAAAACAACAGACGGAGTAAATTCTCGATAAATCCCATTATTTTGACAGCGAGGAACGAGTTCCAGATATTGCATAGAAGACAAATCGAAAACTACGCAGGCCGAATCATTCAATTTCCTCTCGGAAAAAACTGATTCGATAGGTTTCAAATGATTTGTTTTCATTGAATTAAATATTTGTGGAGGGGCCCTTGTTTCTGGTACACGGAAGACAGCTTGTCATTTTGCGACAGTATAATCATTATACCGGGGCTAATTTCTGACAAACTAATTATTGACGTCTATGCAATGAAGTTAAGCACCTTCTCTTCGGAAAGAGCATGATTCTTTTAGATGATTACAACCAAAAATGAGGTTAAAACATTGCAGAGAAAATGGAGAAATTGCTTGTTCCAAGCATTTTTTCCTTTTCCCGCAATGTTAAAGCATAATTTCGTTTTTTGGGTTTCTATGGCAGTTCTGAATAGCCAATAACTTTGAAAGGAGTATGAGAAGTGGATATCCAATGTTAAACGCTGTGGTGGGGTAAGGGTCACGACGCTACAGCGGCTGTCAAAAACACATCAGCTGTCAAATTACAGCGCAAAAAACAACACACGTGGTACGTGATGTCACAGCAAAGGGAAAGTCTTTCCCGGAAAGATGAGAAGCACCATGCCCTCTCTTTTGTGATTTCACGAAGTTTTGGTGTGTGAAATGGGGGCAGCACCGCAACGGTTGAAAAAAAATTAAGAAGTGTTTTCGAGGGTGTAGAAAGTCAAAATTAACCCTTAGAGGACTGGGTTATTTTATGAAAATTGATTTTTGTGTTGTCTTCTTTCCAAAATCTTAAATATCTGCTTAATTTTGATAAGGAAAGATACTCAGAGTAGTACACAGGTTAGATCACAGGCTAGCCGCAAATTGTCTTGGCTGCTGGCCTAGATCTAACCTGTTTGCATAAATATGAAGTCGGTTCCCGCACTATAAAAGTCAACGACGGATTAGATCAGCGTTATCCCTGTACGCTTTTATCCAGTAGTTATCTATTATTTCCCGATCTAAATGTCAATCGGAATAACTCGGACAAGAAACAGTTTGAAATTTCATGACGGCTGGCAAACGTTTGAATGACAGGAAATACAACCGACAGAAAACCAGTCATGTGAATAGTTATTGCCCAAACATGATCATAGGTCGCATGGAACCCCCTTCATCAAATCGCTTCTAAATGAGAAAGGTTTCTAATTGCTTTGTGCTAAAATCTACGGAGCTAATAATGTTAGAGATATTACTGTTTTGTTTCCCGCAAGATGGGCCGCGACATGCAAAATTCTATACCTCTGTCTCTAAGAAAGAACTTCATTTAGCACTAGCAATGGATCACTATACAATTCACTCTAGGGGGCACTCTTGGTGTTTAATTCATTTTGGAACACCTGGTGCACAATCCACACTGGTAAAACACTTGGCGTTCAATACGCTCTATGAAGCATTTTGGTGTTCAATCCTCAATTGTGAAACTCCTGGCGTTCAATACGCTCTAATAAACACTTGGCGTTCAATACGCTCTATGAAGCATTTGGTGTTCAATCCTCAATTGTGAAACTCTTGGCGTTCAATACGCTCTAATAAACACTTGGCGTTCAATACGCTCTATGAAGCATTTTGATGTTCAATCCTCAATTGTGAAACTCTTGGCGTTCAATACGCTCTAATAAACACTTGGCGTTCAATATGCTCTAATAAACACTTGGCGTTCAATACGATCTAATAAACACTTGGGGTTATATTCAAGCTGGGATAACTCTTGGTGATCAGTCCGCTCTCGGGAAACACTTTGTGTTCAAAACGCTTTTGCAAAACATGTTGTGTTCGCTTAACCTTTTGGAAACACTTGGTGTTTAATCCACGTTGGGGAAACACTTGGTGTTCAATCCACGTTGGGGAAATACTTGGTGTTCAATCCTCGTTTGGGAAAAACTTGATGCTCAATCCACATTAATGAAATATTTGGTCTTCAATCTGCGTTTTGGAAACACTTGGTGTTCAATCTATGTTAGGGAAATGCTTGGTGTTTAATCCTCGTTCGGGAAACACTTGATGTTCAATCCACCTTGTGTAAACACTTGGTGTTTGATCCCGTTGGGGAAACACTTGATGTTCAATCTAAGTTTGGGAAACACTTGGTCGATCAACCTACGTTTGGGAAACACTTAGTGTTCAATCCACATTTGGTAAGCACTTGGTCGTTCAATCTACGTTTTGGAAACACTTGATCGTTCAATCAATGGTAGGGAAACACTTGATGTTCAATATACGTTAGGGAAACACTTTGTCGTTCAATCAATGTTAGGGAAACACTTGGTCGTTCAATCATCGTTTGGGATACACTTTGTCGTTCAATCAATGGTAGGGAAACACTTGGTGTTCAATATACGTTAGGGAAACACTTTGTCGTTCAATCAATGTTAGGGAAACACTTGGTCGTTCAATCAATGTTCGGGAAACACTTGGTGTTCATTATACGTTTGGGAATCACTTTGTCGTTCAATCAATGTTAGGGAAACACTTGTTGTTCAATATACGTTAGGGAAACACTTGACTTTCAAGCCACGCTAGGGAAATACTTGGTGTTCAATCCACATCTGGTAAGCACTTGGTGTTCATTCTACGTTGGGAAAACCTTCGGTGTTCAATTGATTCAGGTTTCACTCAGACAGAGTGTTTGTGGTGAATGTTGCAAGCGTATTTTGAACAAAGGCGGGGTCTTCGTAGAGCTAGCAATTAAAAGGTTCATTGACAGCCACTATTTATCTGTGATTACCATGCTTTGTTCGTCAATCTACTTATACAAATAGATATAAGTTGATGGTCCATACAATTTCAGTCCATACAATGAATAAGAAAGGAGTCTTTTAGAACTCCAAAATAAAAAAGAGTAAGTAAACCTGATTAATCAAATTATACACGCAGGTATTCATTAAAACAACATTTAAACAAACATGTCGCCCTTTATGTCACCAGCATTTGCGTGTCGAGTTGAAGTCGTGCTTCGACGTTGCCTTTAACGATAAAAGACGAATTTCCGATGAAACGACTCAAATGAGAATTGTTGATTCAATTACAGCGAAATGTGTGCATTTTGGCGAGTGACAAGTGTCATTCTCATTTCTTAGTTCACGACGCAATTCTGGTAACTTTTAAATATAACCTTGCTTTTGTCTCAAGCACACTTCAGATACGATGATTATCTTTATCACTTACTTTTCGTCTATTCTCTAGATCCTTTATCGTAGGTACTCATTAAAACCCAGATGATAGCAATGAGCTTGCAGTTTTGGTAAGCAATAGACCGAAAAGGGCAGTTGTATATGGGTGTTTGATAAAAAAAGTATTATTGTTGGTTGTTCACTGGTGTGACTTCGTACCAACAATGTTTATTGCGATCTCGCGGTGCTACGCTAAGAGCCAATGGAATAAATCTAAAACGTATTTGGTCGTAAGAGTTTGCGTAACCGAGTAGAACCACTGGCATAGCGTAAGTCAGTCGGGGGGCCTTCTCTCTTGAAAATTACCGGTGCGGGGATTCGAACCCATAAAGAGACGGGTCGTATCATTTCAAGGTGTTGGTAGCGTTTTACGAACCATCTTACACTAAATATTTGTGTTTGTAAAAGAACAACATTCCCCATTTAATATTAAGACGCTTCCAACGCCGTGTCACATTGCAAACCTGTACTTTCATTAAAGATGCAACTCATGTACATCAGTTTTGACTCACACAAAAATTTCCTTAACCCTTTATCATACGCCAAATTTTTTACTGTCTCGAATTGACAGTGTTTGCTGACGAAATGTTAAAGAGTGATGGAATCGAAAAAAAATCTTTTGATAGGGCAGGAAACATTGTGGGAAAAGTAGAAATTGCTCGTTAAGAGCAATTTCTCCTTTTCCCACAATGTTTTCCAGTCGTCGGCAACAAATTGGTCAAATGTCGTTAATGTTTGATAATGGGTTAAAATGCAATCCCTGAACATCAGTTTTGATTTACGAAAATAGTTTCCGTTAGTCGTTTAGTCAAACGGTACTCTAACCATCTGATCACGTACCCAACACAGCTAAATGTCATGCATGTAGGATATCAGCACAATGCATATCCGTGATTTAGGACCATCCGGTATTGCGTAATAAAACACCATCCTGCCAATCAATCAACGGAATCACAAATTGATACGCCTCTCGCAAAAAAGAGACACTGGTAAAACGTTTTTTAACTGGCTACCTGGTACCGAATGCAAGCGACAACAAATAACAAACAACGTAAGAAAAATACCAATATAATATAATATTCTTTTTTTTTTCAATGGTCAGATATGTTTTGGGGAAGAATTATTCCTTTCCCATAATGTTTCTAAAAGACTCCTGCAGTAGGTATATATGGTACGTTGCTTTAGTATTTGAAACATTTAAGAAATATATTGTCAAAAGTAGTTATTTCTTTTTATATATTGTTTTTAAGCCATCAGATATGGGACTGTAAATTGGAACTGGTCTTCTAGAGTCAAGTATACTTAATTTAGCCTTAACCTCACAAGTTAACTCTTTCCCAAACAATAACGTTATTTGACCACTTTGTTGCAAACGACTTTAGAAAACATTGTGGGAAAAGGAAAAATTGATCGTCACGAGCAAGTTTTCCTTTTCCCACAACGTTTTCTGCCCTATCAGAGGATTATTTTCCAATTTCATCACATTTTGAAATGTCGTCAGCAAACTTTTTCAATTTGGGACAGTCGAAAATGTGTTGTTTGGGAATGGGTTAAAGAGCCATATGGCGATTATGAGACACTTTACCAATCGACTGACCCTTCCACTAATACAGGCAGACTTTAAAAAATGCCAAGCAAATTACGACATTACATTTGAAACCATTTTGTAAGAAATCATTTCCTTTTTAGTTTGTAAATTCATTTGATGGTTAATGGTATGATCAAGTACAGGTATACATTGGTTTCTCACATTTGTCCCATATTTATAATTAAACTTTTTACCTTTGTTCCATATACGCTTCAACGCACCTACATCAAAGGATTTCAGAAAGCATCGTGACAAATGGGGGAATGCGCGAGTACTGGTATAGTATTCAGGAAGCAGTCATCAAGAGTGGCATTGAACAACCTTTATTCTCCCTTCGAAATCGATGTAAAACAATATGGTAAATATATTTCGTTCATAATGTTTGGTTGATTTCTATTTCACCTATCGAACGCCTTTTTAAACTTCCCATACTTAAAAATTATACATTATATAAATCCTGCATTTGCCTTTATTCTACTTGTTCAGCCACACTAGGGATCAAAAGGTCCTTGTGTTGTTGTTGGTGGTGGTGGTACTATTTGTCTATTTAAATGAATATCCGGGAAAACAAGATATTTGACATATATATTACCCTTTAAAGTGCTCGGTAATTCTCTAAAAATAGATTTTAGTTTAGTCTGCTCTGCAAAATATTAATTATCTGCTTAATTGTGATGAGGAAGACTACTCAGATAAGCAAACCGGTTAGATCACAGGCCAGTCGCCAATTTACTTGGCGGCTGGTCTGTATCTAACCTGTTTGTACAGGCATTGAAGTCGCTTCCAGCACTATAAGGTTAAAGATATGTTGAAAACTTGTATCTTTTTCGTATTGCACGGTCTATGCCTCTCATTGGTGTTAGGATTGACACGTGATTTGGTATGATTAACAACGCACAGCATGAGGTGAAAACAAATAGACCTAGAAAACAACACATACATCTTGTTCGGATGATGTAAGAGGTAAACTTCGCTCGTTACATGTTAATTTATAGGGGTTGTGGCTTTGATAACTAACGGCTTAATTGACTGCACCTATTTAATTATAAAAACAACAGATGACAAAGCAAACGTCATCTGTCAAATACTAATTTGTTTACACCTAAGTATGTTCCAAAAGATATTCCCGGTTGTCATGAAAAAAAGGAAAACTCCAGAATGCTGGGTAATTTTTTAAAAAGTAGATTTTGTGTCGTCTGCTTTTCAAAACCTTAAATATCTGCTCAGTTTTGATGAGGAAAGATACTCAGAGTAGCAAACGGGTTAGAGGACAGGTCAGCCGCAAAGTTACTTAGCGGCTGGCTTGGACCTAACCTGTTTACATAAGCATGAAGTCGATGCCAGCACAGTACGGTTAACCCTCCCTCCTCGTGTCTTCTGTTTCTTCTTTACTTCTTTTCTATTCTTCCCTTTATGTGTGTTGTAGCTGCTGCTCGCCTTCACCAACGTTTGTTCTTCTACCTCTTTTTCATCATCTTCTTCGTCTTGCTTTTTCATGTCTACACATTTTTTTCATCCTCCTCTCCTCCTTCTCCGTTTTCTACTTCTTCTCTCTCTCCTCCTTCTTATTGTTCTTTATTATCCTTCTCTCTATCTATCTATCACTCTCGCACTGTCACTCTCTTTCTATCTCTCTTTATTTGTCTCTTTTTCTTCCTCTCTCTTTTCTCCTCTCTCTATATATATTTCTCTCTTTATCTCTCTGTCTTTTACTCTCTCTCTATCATTCTCTCTCTATATCTCTCCTCCCTCTATCGCTCTCTATCAATCTTCCTCTCTATCTATCTTCCTCTCTCTCTCTCTCTCTCTCTCTCTCTCTCTCTCTCTCTCTCTCTCTCTCTCTCTCTCTCTCTCTCTCTCTCTCTCTCTCTCTCTCTCTCTCTCTCTCTCTCTCTCTCTCTCTCTCTCTCTCTCTCTCTCTCTCTCTCTCTCTCTCTCTCTCTCTCTCTCTCTCTCTCTCTCTCTCTCTCTCTCTCTCTCTCTCTCTCTCTCTCTCTCTCTCTCTCTCTCTCTCTCTCTCTCTCTCTCTCTCTCTCTCTCTCTCTCTCTCTCTCTCTCTCTCTCTCTCTCTCTCTCTCTCTCTCTCTCTCTCTCTCTCTCTCTCTCTCTCTCTCTCTCTCTCTCTCTCTCTCTCACACACACACACACACACACCCACACACCCACACACACACGCTACAGGGTAACTAACTAGTGATATGTCACATACCAGCCTATTTCTAATTGTCGAACAACGCACATTGCGTAATTGTTAATTCCTTGCAGAGCAAATACCCGGTAAACGTGCGGGCATGGAGCCACGGTTAATGGCAGTAGTTCGGAATAAATGAGATTGATTTGACAGGATATTAACGAGCAATTCCCTCGCGCACCTCCTAAATAATTATCTTCACCGGCCTGTCATTCGATTTCATCTCTGGCGGAATTATTTTGACAATAGCGCATTTCCAGCTCGCCACAGTGACTGTGACGTGACAGGACAAATTATATATGATAACGGATTAAGTCTTCCCCGTCGAACAGCAACCACGGGGAGCGATCGACGCCTCGCCCAATAACGAATGATTGACACCTGCGGGAGGTACATACAGTACGCGCACTGAGAGTATCGTCATGTTGCAACCGATCTGGTACCGTACCAAGATAGATGTATGTACATGTACTGAAGGGATCGTCAAGTGACAACCGATCTGGTACCGTACCCGGATAGATGTATGTACATGTACTGACGGTATCGTCATGTGACAACCGATCTGGGACCGTACCCGGATGTACATGTGAAGAGCTATTTTCTCGATCCGTGGGTGTACACTGCGCCAGGGGAAGTACGGGGTATACGAACGGACTGGGACCCTAGAGCCCTGAGTACCTTAATCAACCGATCCGGTACCTACTAAGATGTACATGAGAAGGACTGTACTCCTTTAACCCAGTACCTTAGCCCGGTTTTCCCTGCCCGTGCGTATACCCTGTACTAAGGGCATTGGGGAATATACGAACGGGCCTGGACGTGACCCAAGAATCCCGAGTACGTTAGTCTGGGGTTGCGTATATCTCACATCACCCCAAGAAGAGGATAGACGCGCAGGCCGGGGTCCTAGACAACCGAGTGCCTTAGCCTTTGGTTCCTGTCTCGCCCGGGTCTCGAGAGGCTTATTCAATCCGGGCACATTTAGCTGCTTATTGATGAACCAATCCTGCAAAGCATCAAGAATCTTTACAGGTTATTTCCATTGGTTGGTTTTGAAGTTGATGAGTTCTGTTTGGTCCGAACATGATTCACTAAGTTAGTAGCCCTGTTACGATTTCAATTTACTTCGCATGTAAACTCGTGCATAAAGTTTGCAAAGGAGCCCAAAAGCCTTCCGGATGCCTTTGCTAACGCTGTTTGAGTAAGCAAATTATTACTTTTCAGTGGGTTCGGAATGTGTGTAATTGTATATGTCACCTCGACTGCTAGCTCCTGACAATAATTCCACGATAAGGATGTTACACATCTTAGTCCAAAATACGATAATCAGGAAGGATTACCTGTGTCTGATTCTTTTCTTCAGAGAGGCATTGACATATGAACAATGTAAAAGGAAACATACAGACACGATATGCTTTAATCCGTGCTGTCCTGTTAGGTCGTATTTGCTCAACTCTAATGTTCGATCGTTTGTTACATTATTATCAACATGGTGCCATTGGTGAAAGGTCACTCCTTTGATATATATCTCAAAATGCATTATTGCAAAAAACCACTAATTAGTACGTGTACTGAATTTTGATGATCATTCAATTACGTCCATTAGCGAGGTTGCTAATTAATGTATGCTTATTTCTATCAAATGGCGCCATGCATTGCGTACTGCGCATAATGATTACGGAGAGTAAATGTATCATTATCCGGAACCCAGTCTTCCCGGAGTCTTCCTGGAGTCTTCCCGGAGTCTGCATACCGGAACAGCGGAATGGTCGCCATAATAAGATGCACACCGCCCATATCAGGTTGTTTTTGTGTGTGAGTGTTTTTCTTTGTTTTTGCATGTTGTTGTTGGTGGGTGTAACTCCTGTCTTTTTCCCTTTTTGAGTGGGTGTTGATATTGCATCAGTAGCATTAGTGTTACGTAAACGATCGCTACATCAGTGATGAAGGAAGAACCCTTGATTGCCAATTAGACGGAATCAAGCACCTTCTGTTAGTCAACAGATTAAGCGACCACTTAAAACTTAAAGCCAAATTAAAGACGTTCAGAATAAAATCTTTTGTACCTTATTTTGATCTAGTAGTTCGTCGTCAGGAACGAATTAGAGGTCTAATGGCTAATGTAATGTCCTTAGTTATGTTCTTCAGAACACATTCAAGTTTCGTGTACAATTACACATTGTGTGATGCGTCCTCGTATGAATTAAGGTACATGTTTCATAAAAGGTACGACATTTCGGGAATATTGCTTGAAAACATTGGCCAAAGGTTATCAACCTTGTCCTTTTATAACAGGTTTTCATAGCCTATAGATATCGTCGGCTTTTACTTCCAATTTGACTAAAGTTCCAACACCCAATAGTAAAAGATGATTTTAGATTGATATAGCATTTTGGGGCGCACTTAAGGTCCAACACCCGATAGTTAAAGTTAAGTTCAGATTGATATATCACCATGGGTGTTGTTGGGCGCACTACAGGCCCGAGGGACTACAAGTATGTGCCCGGTCACGTGACGGTCAAACCCTGCCCATAAATATAACGCGAGTGTCCAGTGCGCTCACTACTTGATGTCCAGTGTATGACAGTTAGAGTGGCAGTGGTGGACATTATCGTTTACTTAGCTGTGTCACAAATCGCGCTTAGAGTGACGGATAGTTAATTATTATGTTATTGTCCCGTCTTTATCGTCCCTTATTAACTAACCGGTGGGCCGCTTTGTGGTGCATCATGCATCAATCTGTTTCCGCCTTAATCCATAACCAAACATCAAATATTCGACTGTCCCAATTTCAAAGAGTTTGCAGACGACATTTCAAAATATGATGACATTGAAAAATAATCTTCTGATAGGGCAGAAAACACTATGGGAAAAGGAGAACTTATTCGTGAAATTTCTCCTTATCCAACAGTGTTTTCTAAAGTCGTCTGCAACAAACTGGCGAAATATCGTTTTTGTTTGGTAATCGGTTAAACAAGCAATTATTGCAATGCATCTTCGTTGGATCTAGAGCGTGATTTGGCAAGCCGTTTCCTCTTGTCCAAAATGCGTGTATATTGAACATCTATAAAGCTTTACTAAGCTTTTACTATTGACCACAACCATTTCACCGATGAAATTGCGTTGAATGTTTACAGGAAAGAAATCAACTCTGATTTAAGCCAACTATATTCAATTTAAATCCACAAAGAGCGGTTTGAAAACAAGCTAAGTGAGTATCAGACTGACGGTATTTAGTGCTTTATAGTTTTGTTCGTATAATTGCTACATGTCAAATTGCACTTAAAGCCAAGATACGTTCTTACAATCCATATTTACTTATTATATATTCAGATAATCTAATGTAGGCCTAAAGTTATAAGAAGTACTTGGTAAAAAACGTGTTTGCAGGCGACATCTCAAAGTATTGCTACCTAACATCCTTTGACAGAGCATTACATACATATTTAAAAGAAAGAAAAGCGGAAACAAGGACGGACACATGATGCATTCAAACATAAACACAACAATTCACACTCTACCATTGCGTCTCGCAGACCAACCATGACCTATCACGTGATGATGTCACATGGTCATGTCAATAACAGTCGATATCCTGTCACCGAGACCGCTTGAGAGGTGTCAACGTAACGACATAAAATCTGACATGGATATTTGTCGTAGAGGACAGCGATAAACAATATTTACCGTCAAACCGTATACCACCGGCGAATGAATAATGTATTAGTGCGGGTGCGGCATTCGACTAAGAGGTGTCTTTGTTATTATTATTATTTGCTATACCATGTTGCGTTAGGGCTGCTGATGTAAACTGCGCACTGTTTCTTTTTTGTTACTCAGTGGTTATAACGTATCTATATATAAAGTATACAACATAGAGTGCCTAAAGCAAAAAAAATAGATACGTTATCCCTTTACCAAACGCCAAATTTTCGAATGTCCCCAATTGAAAGAGTTTGCAGACGACATTTCAAAATGTGATGAAATTGAAAAATAATCGTCTGATAGAGCAGAAAACATTGTGGGAAAAGGAGAAATTGCTTGTTAAGAGCAATATCCCCTTTTCCCCACAATGTTTTCAAAGTCTTCTGCAACAATCTCGTCAAAGGTCGTTATTGTTTTGTAATGGGTTAAACGGCTGAAAGTGCCATCCCGGACTGTGAAGTCCCCACGGTTTGGCCCGAGAGAAAACTTGACACCTATGCTCTTTGGGGACTTTTTGTTTATCACAGTGTTTTGTCTTGAGGTATATATGGTCTCATAGTTTACCAGAATGACACCAGAGGGACGCCAGAAGTGAACCTTTGTCTTACTTGCAATTTGACCAGTTGCCAAAGCGTCTTTAAACGAATATCTTTCCTATCGCTAAAACCAACCAAATCATGTACACATTCCCGATTGACAAATGCACGTCGACAGTCCTTTAGATAACTCCTATTCAAGGATTCAGTGCAAGTTTTTCATAAAAGGGAATTATTACAAGCTTGCATTATAGCCTCGTAATGTGAAATAAGTGCAATAACCAGCGATAAACATGGGATGCAGGGCGCTTTGTCAACTCGTGAGTCCGAGAAGACGTAACTCTGCAAGACTTATTGTGATATATGAAATGATGGAAATGTCTTTGTGCGTTGCAAGTTAGACAAGAAGCAGACAACTTTTGTAAATGAAGCGTTGAATGGTCTCTCACCGTGCGCAGAAACAAGCCATGGCTCATGTTCCCTCCCTGGAAAGCTGTTGAATCAATGAGCGATCAGGAAACGGCAAATTAACAGATATACGAGCAAGATGTACGGCTATGCATTACCACGCCTAAACTTGCTTTGATGTGGTGTGTTTTGTTTATGGTGCCGGATTTAACTTGTAGCTTATTGGCTCATCAATTAACATTTGATGTGACCTTCGAGCATTCTAGACAGGATGTGATCACATAAAGACGGTCGTTATAAAACAACTTGATATATGTTGATTGTAACAATGACTAGAAGGTTGTAATTGGTTGAATGTAATTTACCTAGCCCAATAAAGAATTGAGCTCTGTGTCGGAAATAATTCTATAACGTGGTGTTAAAGTGATGGTAATATTGTGCAGCTGAGTTCACAAATCACAATAAATTAACAAAATACCTCGTTAAATACTTTCATATGCCAATAATTGAATAAAAAAGAATAAGAAGACCCTTTCTGTTTGGGGGGGGGGGGGGGGGGGGGGGGGGGGGGGTATGGATAATGCACTTTCGTAAAAACCACACAGTGTAATCTGGTTCTCACTTTCAAATCTTTATGGAAATATCGTTTAATGTATTAAAGAACATGGCCTAGTTATGCTGAGAGGAAAAGGGAAATAATAAGAAAGAAAACAGTGAAAATGCATCATAAACAAAAGAAATTAAGACTTGACAAGGCTACAAGATAACCGACAAAACTGATGCAGAAGGTTGGTATACCTGACTTCGATGTTGTTCTGAACATTTTATTTACGGGTGCACTTGGAATTCCTTATTAATAGTAGGCCTTTACACACATATTTCACACTGGAGGACAGTGGTCCAGGGGTAGATCGTCGGCTTCAGGACACGAGGGTCGTAGGTTCGAATCCCGTGAAAAGCATTAGTTATGTATCCAGGAAGCAGAATCGAGAGTGATTAATCTAAGTTGTAAGAACTTGTTTCAGAATAGATGTAAAATGAATAAGTTTAAACTTACTAAACTTATTTCTAATGTATTGCCAATCTTGTTTTAAGCGAAAGAATAAGATAAAACTACATTGTATGAAGAATTGTGATGTGTAAGACAATATAAGTACGGAGTCGAGCCATACAAAGCTACAATAGGAGCCAAGGAATACACAGGAGCCAAAATAATTTCAATTGCTCACGTGGTTTGTTCTTTGTATAACGTGACACCGATGACTGAGCTGCATTGCTGGTTCCCAATAGATCACAAAGACTGTTACCTGATGGAACAAATCGGCAAAACCGGCACCAAGCCTACGATCCTTCCAAAATAATTGACAACATATCTTGAAATATCGGAGATTTGCTGTGACACCATGGCACATTCCTTATTTCTCGTCAAATTGAATTTAAGTTTTTGACGTCGAAAGGAACGAACTTCCCTGAATTCAATTAGCCCGCACGTCAAACACATTAAATTTCAATTCTACATACCAGACATATGGTTTTCTTTACTTCGCTGATTTTGTCATTTTGATGCTTTTCTTGCTGAGTATCCTTAACTATGCCATCAAACTAAACATTATGAATCTCGATTGTCATCCTTCCTTATTGATTAAATAATCTGATAAGGCATTAATCCTTATAGTGCTGCAACCGACTTCATGCATATGCAAAGAGGTAAGATCCATGCCTATGATCTAACCTGATTGCTACTACGAGCATCTTTTCTCATTAAAATTAAGCAGATATTTCAGGTTTGGGAATGCAGAAGACACAAACAATTTATTTTTTGAAAATAACTATGCATTCTGAGGGTTCATAAGCCGATTTAAGCAACCTTCGTAACAAATGATTTTTATTATCGATTTGTTTAGCCTAAAGTTGAGGGAAAAAATAACCGTCGTTGGATTGCTCTCTGGCATCACGGGAATAGAGTGTTCGTAGTCTTTGTCATGGAGGCTCTCAACCATTTAAAAAAAAAATCGCATGTCGAAATAAAAAGAGCATTTTTTCAAAAATTATCCCTTTAAATAGTTTGCTTAAATTGCAAAATAAGTGTGCTATATCTTTGCAAAACACGTATTGGTGGGCTTTATAAGCGTATCAATAGTCTAGTGGTAAAAAATGTATACCACTTTATACGAGGGTTGTTCGGAAAGTTCATAGGATTTTGTTGTGAAAAAGCGTATAAGCGTTTTTAAATCAAACGAAACAGATCATCATAAACTTTAACATATATCCTACTAATTCTGAAGAAATCATGGAGATATTCAAACAATTTAATTGTTCCTGCATAATACAAAAGACGTACATATCACGTACCCGGCACACAGTTATGTTTTTTTGACGTCATTCAATTTTGAGCTCCATGTAAGTCTGACAATCGTTGCATTTTCTCAACATAGTCACCAGAAATGTCATAGTCACTAGACATGTCATAGTCACTAGACATGTCATAGTCACTAGAAATGTCATAGTCACTAGAAATGTCATAGTCACTAGAAATGTCATAGTCACTAGACATTTTCTCAACATAGTCACTAGAAATGTCATAGTCACTAGACATGTCATAGTCACTAGAAATGTCATAGTCACTAGAAATGTCATAGTCACTAGACATTTTCTCAACATAGTCACTAGAAATGTCATTGTCACTAGACATTTTCTTTGTTTACTTATCCATTTTTCATGTTTCGACATATCAGCCTTCACTGAGTGGTGACACAACACTCTGAGCATGTTTGGTAGGTTCAACTGATGAACTAAGTTATCCTTCAACTCATTTGATCATGGTCATGGTTGTACGGTGGGTTTTCCAGTACCTTAAAATCTAGGAAACTAATTTCAATCTGTGTTGTATAATTGTCCATACTGATGATATAATTTGGGTTTACAAATTGAAATGATTGGGCCAGGTCTCATCCGTTATAATAATCCTGTCCAAGAAATTGTCTCCTTATGCATTCTTGCGGGTTAGAAACCTTAGGGAACAACAGACTCGGCACTCATTTTCCGTATCCGTAAGGATCCGTGGCTCTAAGAATGCACTAACTTTAGGCATACCAAGTCCGTCTGTTAAGATTACATGAGTGGTAGAGCTTGAGAAATAAAGTTTATTCGCAATTGCTCTTACCGTTGTGCTCTTGTCCGCTTAAGTGATTTTGTTTACACATTCCTTTATTGAACATCAAGTTGTAGACGGTTGACCGCCTCTTGGACAAGCATGCATTGGATTTCGTCCGCTTTGGAATCTAACCAACATTTGAAAACAATTGCTGGACTTCAACGTCCATATTTTCTTGTGGACTAGACTATTTTAAGTGTTTCTGTTAGTGATTTCACGGGCGTCATGGTTCATTTTTGGTACGTCATTTTTGTCAGACTTTTCTCTCTCTGCAGGGTAAAAGCTATAGTTTTTTTTTCATAAAAAAATCCTTGTTTTGAAATTCAGAGAAAATTGCGTAATGACGATATGTTATTGTCGGCCATTTTTCGTCTTTCTTGTAACACGTTGAGTGAGACCAACAACGCTTTAATCATGAGGATAATTTTTGAAATGTTAGCATTTTCGACCTGTCCCGGCTTCCGGTAACTACGTTGCTACAGTAACCAATATATCTTGCTTGAATGATGTCTTTGTTTTTTTCACGTTTAGAATATGTTGAAAACAAGTGAATGCATACATGTACTAAATTTCAAGGGTATCAAACAATATTACACAGAGATATAACAAAATTCTACGAATTTTCTGAACAACCCTCGTAGATCTGTATTGCACTTGTTATCCGTAGAATATAGCTTTGAAAACGATAGTTATCGCAATCTGTGAGATACATGAAGTCAGATTAAAACTTTATTAAGGTAATAAACAAAGTCAGTTGATGATTCGCCATTTTTAGCTTTGTTAAAGTAGACAAATACTCGCTTTGTTAAACACCATCTGACCGAATTAGGCTCGAAGCTTCTCGTTAACTAATCAGAAACATAATACGTTCATTGCTTTACCATGAATAATTAAAGTGGGAAAGGAAATCCTGTGTCGATCAATTAGCACATGATTGATTTTGCGATCGGACAATATAAAAGCATTTGACTTCAACACTTTTGAATGACATTTTATACTTTATATGGTAAGTTCTGTTAAAGGAATTAGTACTTCACCATGGGTGTACGTTGAATGTTTGGAATCTTTAAAACTTTATCGACACCTTTTCTAAGAGATGGTGTTTACGAGTGACAGGTTTCCCCTTTGTTATCGAATGATTTTCATAACGCAGATAAGTTGCTTTAATCCTTTCCCAAACAATAACAACATTTGACCATTTTGTTGCGGACGCATTAAGAAAACATTGTGGGAAAAGGAGAAATTGCTCGTAACGAGCATTTTTTCCTTTTCCCACAATTCTTTTGCCCTATCAGAAGATTATTTTTCCAATTTCATCACATTTTGAAATGTCGTCTGCAAACTCTTTCAATTTGGGACAATCGAAAATTTGTTTTTTGGGAAAGGGTTAATTGACCACTTTATCTCGGCAGGGATGCCCTTCATCTGACGGGCTCTAGTGGTGACAATAGTGGTGACAACACCTTAATCCTGTCTCATACGTTACGTGTAGAAAGAGTCCCCAACGCGAGGAAACTGGGTAGCCATCTTGACCGACCTAAAGTCCATCCCTAAAGAAGACAAAAGCAACAACAATAACCGGATACTCTGTCTGTCTGTCTGTCTGTCTGTCTGTCTGTCTGTCTGTCTGTCTGTCTGTCTGTCTGTCTGTCTGTCTGTCTGTCTGTCTGTCTGTCTGTCTGTCTGTCTGTCTGTCTGTCTGTCTGTCTGTCTGTCTGTCTGTCTGTCTGTCTGTCTGTCTGTCTGTCTGTCTGTCTGTCTGTCTGTCTGTCTGTCTGTCTGTCTCTGTCTGTCTGTCTGTCTGTCTGTCTGTCTGTCTGTCTGTCTGTCTGTCTGTCTGTCTGTCTTTGTCTGTCTTTGTCTGTCTGTCTGTCTGTCTGTCTGTCTGTCTGTCTGTCTGTCTGTCTGTCTGTCTGTCTGTCTGTCTGTCTGTCTGTCTGTCTGTCT
>OX401406.1:42084574-42199574 GCA_947846245.1 Cerastoderma edule
TCTGTCTCTCTCTCTCTCTCTCTCTCTCTCTCTCTCTCTGTCTGTCTCTCTCTCTCTCTCTCTCTCTCTCTCTCTGTCTCTCTCTCTCTCTCTCTCTCCTCTCTCTCTCTCTCTCTCTCTCTCTCTCTGTCTGTCTGTCTGTCTGTCTCTCTCTCTCTCTCTGTCTCTCTCTCTCTCTCTCTCTCTGTCTGTGTGTCTCTCTGTGTGTCTGTGTGTTTGGGTGGGTGGGTGGGTGGGTGTGTGTCTGTGTGTGTCTGTGTGTCTCTCTGTGTGTCTGTCTTTGTTTCTGTGTATGTGTGTGTCTGTGTGTCTGTCTGAGTGTCTGACTGTGTGTCTGTCTATGTGTCTGTCTTTCTGTCTGTCTGTCTGTCTGTCTGTCTCTCTCTCTCTCTCTCTCTCTCTCTCTCTCTCTCTCTCTCTCTCTCTCTCTCTCTCTCTCTCTCTCTCTCTCTTTTTTTTTCCTCATATTAAAGCTAACACCCTACAAATCAAAAACATCGGACCGTCTCAAATATCAGATGATAATAAATGGTATACGTATTTGTACTTTTGGGAGGTATAAATTCCTCGTAAGGACGTTTCTATCTAGATAGTCTCATGTAAAGCATATATTTGAGCATAAGCAGAGATGTGCGAGAGAATCATGCTGGGTTAAGTTGAAAGATAAGACCATTAATCCAGACCTAATTCTGACTAGTTAACAAATAATATCAAAATTAATGCATTGTTTGTCATTGTGTTAACCATGCATTACATTTGAAAGAAACCATGAAATGAAAATCCTAATTTTAGGCAGTAATGTGACGATTCAAATGAGGAACTGAAGTACATTCTGGCAAAACAGCTTGCCATTACGGATTGGTGGCGAGATAAGTGTCAACAACCTTAGCTCGAAAACCGAACTACTTCTCGTTTCATTGTCGAACGAGAACAGTCAAAAAACCAGTGAAAGGATAATTGCCACCACTTTAAGCGCAATCGGTTATTGGCATCAAAGCATCTGTAGGAGTCAGAAAGGTTACCTTTACAATGCCATGGTAATATCGGTGCTCAATGGTCCTCCATCACGCAGCGGTGCCATAAATGAACTTATTTATGAGTCCTTACCAAAAGCCGCCGTTGTTAGGTGCTTTAACCCATTACCGAACAATAACGACATTTGACCAGTTTGTTGCAGACGACTCTGGAAAACATTGTAGGGGAAGGAGAAATTGCTCGTGACGAGCAATTTCTCCTTTTCCCTCAATGTTTTCCGCCCTTTCAGTAGATTATTCTTTCATTTTCATCACATTATGAAAAGTCGTCTGCAAACGCTTGAAATTTGGGACAGTCGAAGGTTTTGTGTTTGGTAAAGGGTTAAGTGATGGCCATGCAAATCGCATGCAAATGAAGTCATGAATGTGCAGCAGATTACGTGGCTGCTGTTAGAAAGGAAAAGGGCGCCAACTTGTGCAATGATCGAGTGATAGATGGCGAACACTCATGGTTTATGGTGATTGCGTGAAACCCTAGCACTAAACGAGACCTTTGCCTCCATGAAATTTATTATCAAATCCTTTTAAGGTGGTTCCTTAAATAAGACAGGGAGCTAATTTATGAATAAATCATTTGACAGTTACGGCTGCACACGGTCTTTGTATGCCGGCACTAATCCCTCTCGTTTGGAGACCAATAACTTTTCCCTGTCAAACCGGTGTATGGAGCCATACAATTGGTCCGCGGCGCCGTGTGAGAGCACTGTAGTGGCATTGGTGTTGTCTAATAAACCATTCGAGTTTGAAAAGTTTATCCTTTTTTAATCAGTTCTACTGGTACCTTTGATAGCGGGTACACTGAAATAGGATAACAGTCGCCACCACAAAAGATAATAAGATATGACACAACAAGGGCTGCGGCTTGGTTCAGAGAACTTTAACTATACCATATAATTAGCCATCTGTATTAAGCATAAGATTGATTTAATCCATGATGTTTTCGTGGTAACCAAGAAAAGTTTTGACTGACGTTATACATAACATACATTATACATAACATCAGTACCAGTTCTAGTAGTTAAAGATGTCCTGTTTATGAAGCAAGGAAATATAAAACTAAACTTCGAAATGATAATAAGTTACAGCAGATACCGGCTTACATGATAAGATCTGTGTGATAGTCCCTGATTAAGTTATGAAACACTTTAAGATGTGATCACTGATTCCTTCACCTCATCTGTGATTGTCCTGATCAAACCTTCATATGGGAGTACGTAACTGGTCAAAATTTAAAGCACAAAACAGACGGCGATCAAAAGATAAAAACAAACAACATATATACACTGTATCGATATTTCTTAAGCGAAACCACTTTAACAAAAGCTCAATTTGAGCAATGCATCCTTTTGTTAAAGGGGTTTCTTAAGGCTCCTACAGGCGAAACCTTAAATTTGAGTATCATAGAAGTAGGAGTTTATCCATGAACGAAGGAGAAGTGAACATCCAAACAACAGTGTTCAATCATTATCTAGCGAGTTTCAAATGTTTTTCATTGGAGCATTTAAGATCTATTAGCAATTTAACAAAGCATCAAACACAATACAATTTATATTTGAAGAAACCATTGTGACCGAAGGCAAAATTGCTAGCCAAAAACATTACAGTTGCTCTTTTTCACAGTATTGTTAGTTATTTGATTAACGCGTTAAAAATTCCCTTCCGACACAGTTGTTTTTAATACACATGTACATTTAATTAGTTATCAAATAGCCACTCTGACAAAGCCACATATGGTTTATGGTAAGCATTCTCTCCTTTTATAACAATGAGTTGTCAAATGATTGTTAATGCTTTATAGTTGCAACAATATCCCAAAAGCCGAGGATTGTTTCCAATGTGGCATTGCCTTGCCTCTCAGTTAATTCTTGATTAATACTACAATATCCCAAAAGTCAAGGATTGCTTCTAATGTTCTCGCCTCTTGGTTAATGCCTGATAGTTGCTACAATAGCCAAAAAGTCGATGATTGCTTTCAATGTGGCATTACCTTGCATCTCAGTTAATGCTTGTTAGCTGCAACAATATCGTAAAAGTCGATGATTGCTTCCAATGTGACATTGCTTTGTCTCCCAATTAATGCTTGGTTGTATGATGACAAGGTTTAAGAAAAGCAAAGATTGTAAAGGGATGGAGTGGGTTTCTTAATCAGTAAACTTTTTTTTGGAAATGTTACTCAATCTCTCTCAAATGCAATGAATCTCTAAAAGGAAAGCGTAAGGCTCTTGAAATATGAATTAAATCATTTTGAGATTTATTGCGTTATCGCGCCTTAAAAAGCCATTCCAAATATGGCATTAAACGAAAAGTTACACGGCATTGATTTAGGGGTATAACTTTTAATCTGTCTTCTATAAACATCTTTCAATATTCCTACGAGTTGAGTAGAATAATAAATCAGAACATCTGAACAACCTATCACAGGAGGTCCGTGTTATGTCAAAAGATGAAATATCGTTTGAAGAAACACCTTAGCTTTGAGAGCCAAAGTCTACGATACTTCTACTTCTCTTCGTTTTGCCTTACAGATATACAAGCGAACCAGTAATATTATTAACTAGATATTTATCAATGTTTCAAATTGGTTCATCTGTTCTTCCTTTAGTTTACAAGGTCTGGCTCATAAGGATGATGGAGGACCCCAAGATTATCATAAGAACTGGTCAAGTCGGGTACAACCACACGTTTTTCATTAGTCAGTTCGTTGACTAACTCTTATGAAAATCAAAAGCCATCACAGGGATTTGAAGACATGTGGAGACTGGAGAGATAGGGCCATGTCATAACGGCTTTAAAACATTACTTTGGCTCAATAGATATGAAGGAATGACACTGGCTTTGGCCAAATTTAACCATCGATATGCATGGACCGTTCCCGATGCCGAATTTTCGACCAATCAGAATAAAGCTTTATATTCACTGCATCATAGTATGTTGCTATGCTTCACAAGTGGTTCTTTAGCAACGGACTGAAAAAAAAGTTGGTTAGGGAGAAATTTCGATAATGTCACGTAGATTTGCACGTGATGGGTGTTATGTAGATAGTTAGTATCTAGAACAGATGGATAGATGAAGTTGGTACGATTCTATCCTTTTCCAAGCCCAAAAACTAAAACAAAGTAGTTTTTGTCGTATATACCACGAACTTTTATAAAATCAAGCCAACAAACTGATGTGCTCAGAGGGAAAGTAAATTTTTTATACATGTAAGGCTTCCTCGCTCATTAAAGATGGTAGAAGATCTCTATTCTAACTGCCTGAAGGGTTAACCAAGTTGGGTAAATTCCATTTGCCAGAAGAATTCGGCAAGATCCATGGTTTTTCCAAGTCAACGGGAAGACTGTCCCGTTAAAATCCGTATCTTACCCTTAGTTAGATTTGAACAAACACTGAGAGACATGTAATTTGAAATTTCTACACTTAGCACAAGTCCACTTAACTGTTTGTTATTAGGATTGTTTGTTAAATAGGTAAATTGTGCATATATTTATACTGTTAGATAATAAACATACCTTTATATTCCCTTTTAGAAATGAATAGATATTTTTCCTCAAAAGGGTTAATGTCTATACATGTATATATATAGCCTTATTATACTTTTTTTAAACCTGGTGTCATTACTATGATTGTTAAAGATATATGTTAATCAGGGTGATTTAAGTGATCAATGCAAAATTAACCTTAAAATTGTGTTTTATCAAGTTCGGGTACTAAACAACTTACTGATTTTGTTGAACTTGCTTAAACAAAACGGATGTTTTCATATGAAATAGTGTTTTCTTTTTATCTCCCTAGTCTTATTGAAGAACAAACACAATTCGATGAAAAGAGAGTTATTTTTGGAATTATTTTCTTCTTCCCTGAACCCTATATTGTCGGTAGTCGTTATAAATGTCCCTCCACGACCTGTCTGTTTAGTACTAACAATAGATGTCTTTTATTTCATGAGATGCTGCAAAACAATATGAAAGCTGGTCAATTTGAACATACAGCTAGCCCCTTCTGTCAGCCACACTTACCATAGTTTAGCTACAACATGGTCAAATTGAGTGTCTTACTATTAAAGAGGAATATTCAAATAGTAAACGAAATATTGCTCTTCTTCAAAGACACATAAGGACTAATACGCCTTTGCCCAGTGTGAAGTTTTATTATGAGCTGTCACCTCCTCGCAGCATTATCCAGTATCTCACACTGACTCTAATTTTATGCATATAAGAATCTTTTTTTTCTTGACTTTATAAATGTAAGTTTTCGACAAGTAGTTTAAATCGACATTAATGGTACGATCGGCAATGTTATCGTGACAAATAGAAATTGATGTTGTGAAAAATGAATCCAAGCGAGTCGATAACCGCATCAAATATCATAGACTGGTGCCGCCATATTGGAAGCAGCTAGTGAGGCATAGCAACAATAACAAGGCGCCTCGAGTATTTGAATATTCGCGGAACGGTCCATTTTATGCCATTTTTAATACAAAATACCTCAGTTTCCCACGTCTACCGTCGCAATATACCGCTGTAACAAATGGATAAATCTTGGTTTTTATCAAATATCTTGCGATTATGCATTTCAATTGATGTATGATGTTCCTTTGAATTTTGACAACTCGCAGGACACCAAATGAGGGAATAAGTAAATAGATACAAACTTCCCGCGCTTTGTTAAAAAAAAAACCTCAACTACCATCGTTACTTTCTGCGCTTTGATTGCTCTGTGTTTGTGTGTGTGTGTGTGTGGGGGTAAAGGAAAAAGAGGTAAACAGGTTTATCTTCGTTCTAGCATGCTTGTAAATCACTCAAATAAGACTTCAAAAGTGATTCAAAAATAATTTCCGAATTGTTTCTCGTTTATTACCTTTGAGTGCCCCCATCTGATTTACTGGGGGATATTTTCCACTTCATAAATAACAATGATTGGTTTAACTACCACCATCAACAAACCCTTTGTCCTATGAGTGCTTTCCTTTTCGGTGTTTGTTCTTGCAATGGAGTGTTTCGATGGCTATTTTCAATATTTTTCGATTAAAAACAACGACGGCATGTGCTTTGATGCCATGTGCTTTGATGCCATGTGCTTTGATTTTCATATTGGTTCACTCGATTCAACCGTTAAAACGAAGGAATTTCAAACTAGAACTGGAATATGCTCCAATTCCAGGGTAGTCAAACACACTGTTTCAAATATATCGATTTCGTTTTAGAACAATTTTGCAGTAAAGGAAAGTCGAGATTATGAGCCATTTTGATACAGGTGACTATAAGATATGTTCAAAAAGCGAAAAAGCGGTTTATAAAGTGCTTTGCAAACATGCAATATAGTTAAATCTACATTCAAGCTATGATGGCAAAATTCACAAAATCACATATATGAGGGAATATTTCTGTCAGTTGGAAAAAAACAAATGAAAAAACAAAACAACTACTGGTGTCTCATGTCTTAAGTCATTTGAAATGGCAGGAGTTTAATCACGTGTTCGCTTGAGAGTGAACGCTGTGTTCAAACGAATTATAAAGTAATCATTTATCTAGACAGAGACGTATTGAGTTAAATATAAATGTATGAATCCACGTGATGCCATGCAAAACTTCTCAATTTCAATTCAATTCATTGTGTTTAGCCTAAAGCACAAAGCACTTTCTATGCAAAGAATAAATAAATCAAACGATGAAGGAACATATTATCAAAAGATATTTATGTTGACACTTTTTCCTATGCAACATGCATTTTATGAATGGTGATGTCGGAATTAAACATGGCTCAATCGAGCATCTTAGCACAACCATGATGTTAGAATCGATTTGCACCCTTTCAAATATCTTGATACAACTATCTTCTTTTCGTACGTCAGCATGGTTACTTTTCCTCGTGAATATAATTTAGGGTTAATGGGCCGACGGTTCAGAGTTTAATGGGTGCGTTGTCAGCATGGGCTAAAGGTGAGTACCATCAGAAATACATTCTACTAATATCTAAAGGCCATCAAGTCCAACATTTGGGTAAGCTGGTGTATTATTAAATTAACCCCTGACACTATAACATCTCATTTTATCGCATCTAAATCGGAGTCCTTAGAAACCGTCGTAACAAATGGATACATTGCTTCAAATGAGCAACTAAAGCTTTGGTAACAAAGTCTTCTTTTCTACCGAATATATCAACAGAAACATTTTTGGTTTCTTTTCTCTCTCTCTCTCTCTCTCTCTCTCTCTCTCTCTTCGCTTTTTTTGGTGTATATTTCTATTTATTATAGTTTTGACAAGTCGAATGCATTGAGACGATGGTGTTTAATTTGAATGTCTTCATTTCGTTAATGTGTCCTTGCTTGACATTTTGGTATTTATGAAAAAGTAACTTGCAATCGGATTTTCGTTTATTTATACTTTTCGATAAAACCGTGGTATATTGAGAAATTGTTTCATATAAACCATATAGGGCAGCGATTCGTATAATTGATAGGGTGTTTATTCCTAAAGGGTGCTGCGTATAGTACATAGTGGCGCTGATGTCCTGCTTACAAGTCGGCGATATCTTAACCACTTTACAATCACTTAGCACGATAGGTTAACAAGACGTTCATTCTAATAACACTAAAATAAGATGTATCGGCTATTTTCAAATGTTTTCGAACCGTTTGCGCTTCAAAACAATCGAGATGTCATTGTTGTCGTTTGGGTATTGTATATTATATGGCTTCCGATACACCGCTTTCAGAACGAATGAATTGTACAAACGAAACATTAGCTTTTGCTTTTGTACATGCAATATATTGATTCAGAAACCTCACAACCCCACTGGTCTTTGAAGCACAGGATAACAAGCGATCCGATTTCAAAGATGATCGAGTGATTTTCTATATGTGAAGTGTGAAACGAAAGAAAAGAAGATTGAAAGCGAGACTCTAGGTCGTTGGTGAGACAACGAATCAAATAAATATCACAAATCCCTGCTAAAGTTAGACAATAATGCTTTAAAACGACATCATGGTGTCAATTTGCTATGCTCAATCTCGAGTTTTATATCTCAAAATTATCGAATATTCACGACAGCTTTCCAAAGGTACAACAAGTTGTTTCCATCATTGGGTCTAGATGTCCTGAATGGTCATGGGACCCTGTATGACCTTGAGACTTGGTTTGACCTTCTTTGACAGACAATACTTTTAACATTGTAAATTATCAGGTAGGACTTCTTTAGTTCTGATCTGTGATAGGTACACCATGGTCTTTGTGGTTCAAACATGTCGAATAATATTCATGTTGATGCAAACGGAAACTGAAAGACTTGATTCTGCATTGCCTTAAGGCATTACCAAACAATAACGACATAGGACCAGTTTTTGCAGACGACTTTGGAAAAAATTGTGGGAAAAGGACAAATTGCTCTTAACGAGCAATTTATTCTTTTTCCCACAATGTGTTCTGCCCTAACAGACTATCATGTTTCAATTTTTTTCACATCGAATCAGTAAGAAGCAAGCAAATTACATTTTTGTAACAATGATTCTTATCTTGTTTATATGTCGGTAACTTATAGGCTTTGTCAGTCATACACTCAATCCTTTTATCAATGTGTCTAACTAGACATGATATATCTTCCAAGACATTTAAGGAGAAAGCGTTTGTGAAGCCTTTCAAAGTGCAATGGTAACCGAGTGAAACGAGCACGCAGCATACGTATTCCCCACCTGTCCCTCTTAACCCTTTCCCAAACAACAAATTTTCGACTTTCCCAAATTGAAAGAGTTTGCAGACGACATTTCAAAATAGGATGAAATTGAAAAATAATCTTATGATAGGGCAGAAATCATTGTGGTCAAAGGAGAAATTGCTCGTGACGAGCAATTTCTCCTTTTCCCACAATGTTTTCTTAAGTCGTCTGCAACAGAGTGGCCATATATCGTTATTATTTGGGAAAGGGTTAACAAGCCGAGGCAAACAAACCTCAGATTGAAAGCCGATGATTCATGTGATCCAGGGGAGACGTTTTACAAAATTTACATCCCCACTTTGACAGCCGCCTCTATTTGGCCGATATTTATGTCTTCATAATTAAAGGTTAGGTCCCTAAATCTTTCCGTGTGTGACTCCCCATCATCTATTCTCAGCGCAGCGACCGCTGATTTGTAACCAAATGAGGTCGAGCCCGCTCGCGTCATTATGGCCGCCCGACCTCTCATGGGCCTGTCGCTTGTGGACTGTAAAAACAGATAAATCACACCCCTTTTTGAAATAGTGGGGAAAATAAAAGGGAATTGAAACGAGATCTGAACCGAGCCACGTGATTGTGTGGCCAAGACGTTTGCGTAGTGTCGTCAAGGTTTTCGTTTGTGGGCTACAGTGGTGCAGTGGTAGAGCGTCGGCCTCTTGTACCCAGGGTCCCGGATTCGAATCCCTGTTATGCGGGGTGAAAAGTGCTAGGACTATCCCACAAATTGGCGCGTGTACTTGCGTAATATCCAGGAAGCAGACATGATAGTGGATTGAATAAGCTTCAAGCTTCCGCCAAAATCGATGAAAAATAAATTTGTTTATACTAAGGTGTTTGCATGGACAGTGATGATATCTAAGTGCATTTTGAGGTTGTTGTTTGGTGTTTGATATAGCCTGTAAGAAGGAAGATTAGTACGCATCAAATTAAATTCCTCTGTAGGTATTCGGTGATAATGCTTTCCCTATCCCATGTGCTGTCAAGACTTAAATAAGCAATGCGGGTACCATTTAAATGGTTGTCTACAAAAAGGATATTTGCGAAGCATTCGTATACCATACTGTAGGTAGTTTTCAGGCTTTAATGACTCGTCTAATCAGATTCAGTTTTCATCAAAGGGATCAATTACACATATTTGATTGGCCAGATATCGCAGGCATATCGATGGACGACAGCATAAATCCGATTCACTAGAATTCCAAGGGCTTGGAAGTGTCCTTACATTCTGACCCATTGGAAATATATTCTCACGACCCGGCTTATATTAAATCAATTTTGAATACGGTTCGTGATAAGTGGTTGTAAATTGCAGCCCCTCAGCTGCAAGTGGGAGGTAGGGCCATTTATGTAGGTGCAAATAATCGAGTGTTTCATCCGCGTCACGTGATTTACGGCGGTCCTCTTGTTTCATGACAGTTTTACGGTGAGGCGCTTTTGTATCGGTGGTTTTATCAACGTCATAAATTTTAACCGAACATCGATAAAAATGTTAATAGGCCTTGTACGATTCTGTCATTTATTATGGTAATGCTAGGCCGAGGAGAATGAGGGGTAGCGTTCTTCCCGAGATTGCAGGCTTCGGATACCAATCAGCTTCCTCTTGCAGGACAATTGCAGTTGGTTGTTTCATAAGATCGCATCTCGAGGGTTCAATGCAAGACTATAGTAAGTGCTTCATAATCATGAAGCACTTACTATAGTATTGTATTGAATCCTTGATCTCCTTGAAGTATATTCTTGTTGAAGTAACTTCTACTTCAAGGCTTTACGATTTATTTTAGCAATCCTAACATGACAATTATTATATAAAGTAATAACCCCGTAAGAGTGGACCCTTAGGTTTAAAGAAATATGCTAACTGTTTAAACAAAAAAAGGGAATTACTTGTAATTGAGCAATTTCGTCCTTTTCCAAGCAAGTGATAGCATCTATAAATCCTTGCGTTGCCTTATTTATAACGTTCAATGGACTACTTCAACATGAGTGCGATCGAAACCCTAGCTAAACAAGGAAGATTAAATGTAGTTTGTAAAAGGTGTTGTGACGTTTGTGCACACATCATATCAACTGTTCATGTTAGCCCAAAGCGTTTGTCAGTACCCTTTAACATTTACTTGAAGTCACTTTCATATACAGCGAGAAACGATATGATCTAGTCTTTCCGATTGAATTTAAAGATGCTTGTTCATATAGGTGAGGAAATCTAAAGTTAAAAAGTGAATTTCTTTAAAACCACAAAGCAGCTTACGTGATACGCACTGAGGAGAAGTCATTTGAAATAGTGAAGGTGATTGGCGGCTGGCCTGTGATCTAACCTGTTTGTTTCTCTGAATATCTTTCCACATCAAAATTAAGCAGACATTTAAAGTTTTGGAAAGCAGACAAAAAAAACCTATTTTTAGAAAATTACCCAGCATTCTAAGGTTTAAATTCACTTGTGTACAGTATATTAACATGTAAGTGTTTCTTATCCTAAGGCATGACATCGCTTTTGAGTTATACTGCATATTTACGTGCACCTTCTTAGATACATTGACCCGAATAAATTATGCTTTCAGATGCTACTTTCAATTGTATGTCTAACAACAATATAAAACCGTATTGTTTCAAAGTAGTTTTATTTTGACTTTCCAAATTTCTCTTCTACTATGTTAGAGTAGGAAAGTCAGAGTCATTTCTATATTAAGAAAAGAGAAAAGAGTCGTGAACTAAGCTATTCCTTTACAAGACATCATTAATCAAATCGCGGGTCGTCTTTTATATGTGCTGGATGGTAGAAAATTAATCATTGATACATCGGAGTTGACAGCTTAAGAAACAAGGTAATTAAAACGTGGTTTGCTGTGAACATTAAACCCTTAGAACACTGGATAATTTTCGACAAAATATATGTTTGTGTTGGCTGCCTTCCAGATTAATCCTTCATGAGTTTCTGCTCTTTTCTTTTTACATTTTGACAACAATATGACAAATACATTTAGAGGCAAATTAAAAATTAAAATTAAAATTAAAAGACAAAGCGGAATACAAGCAATGTACATGTACAGTCATACTTGTGTTAAGAGGTCAGCCTATGGGACAGGGTAAATTTGCTGTCTAAGACAGTTTGGCTGCTTAACACAAATTGATTTACACTATAAATCTAACAATGGGACTTTCTGTAGTGGCTGTTTAAGGCAGGTTGGCTGCTTAAAAGGGTGGCTGCTTAGCACAAGTTAGACTGTATTACTTTTTTAACAACCTCCGATTAATCTTTTTTACCGATACACAACCTATGTTGTATTGTTGGGTGAATCCACTGTAAAGCCTATCCCTAAACATTTCCATGTTATCACTAAAGAGAAATTCGAAAAGCGCATATATCCTATATTAAGATAAACAAGCTATGGCGTTTTGGAACTATGGCGACCACATGCCCAGCCCACAAGCATTAATCAGCGTCGTTGCATTCAATCTGGCTTCATTAATATTCATGCTTCTGCCATGAAACATTAAATTTAAATGTCCTTTAATTTCAGTGTAATGTCTCAAGACACGCCAGTTCTTGGAAACGCTGAATTTTAAGCGTTTACACGTTACCTCTTCGTTGAACCCAATCTTCATTTTACAAATGACTTAGATCAATTGCGGTCCAACAGCGCGAATATACAAATAAACTAATGTAAGCGAAGCTTAAACGCATAGATAACACTTACAATTAGTTGTTTAACAATCCTACCAAATAAAAAGATTTGATACGTTTACAGCTGGTGTATTGAGGGAAATGTTATTGAATAGGGACATTGCTCCTTTATTATGACGTTTCATGTCCCTTTCAAATTACCTAGATAATATTTACACGTCACTTGGTTTTGTTTCTATTGCCAAAGACTCATAGGTTCAAGTTGGTTAATAAGTTGAACAGAAAATGAATATCATATTTCACACTAACATATGCGTTAGCCTACAATACATAAACAAGCATCAATGAGAAAGCAGTTTAAATCTCTTTTTGTTTCCTAATTGAAAGCAGAATAGTGTGTTTTTCAACCTAACCAATGGATATATAAATTATAATGGCGTATGGCTTGTCAACAAGACATAAAACATTTTTCTATCTCGAATATCAGTTTAAACGTGTAAAGAAATGGTACAAATAGATAAAAAAAAAAACGTTAACATTGAGTTGAAGAGGTAGGTCCCATACGTTTTTATGCAAGAAAGGTGTGGTTTGTAAGGGACTTATGGCTATTTGGTGTATCCGCTAGGGAGAAAAAATAAATAAGCGCTGGATTTTGGTTAAAGGGAGACAACTACATATACATGTATGTTTTAGCTAAATAATTGTACTTTTTGACAATTCCAAAGATATAGGTGTAAAGTCAATAGTGTTTGCAGTCTGCAAACATTTTCAATTCCCTCGATGATTTCTCGCCTAATTTTTAGACACTACAATAGAGTCAGGAAAGCATGCTTAAAGCCATAATATTTTATGGACATTAGACACTTCGTTGCCACATGAAGATAATTTCCCACCGTGAATCAAGTTTTGGTTTCGATGTCTGTTCAAAAGAAAGAAACATAGATCACTCAGTGTTCTTTAGAAAGTCTTTTGCAATCTAACTACTTAAAAACCCAGAAGTCAAATACACAGTTGATTTTTATTCTACTGTCTGGAATACAGATAAATGTACCATGGAATATTTTAAACCATCATGGCAAAGAAAAGTTTTCTAAAACGGTTAGATTCTCATTTGGATTTTTAACAATTCTTACCAGTCTAAGTTTGTTTCCCATGCTTTATGACCACCAACATTTGTTGTCATCTTGTAGCCCTTCGAGTATAAGAATATAACGTGTACACATACAATGCTTTTATCATAAACCAATTTAGATATGAATTATAAATAAACTTGTATAACTAAAAATATACCTGATCAAGTAGCTGTGCAATCTAGAGCTTCCCCAACAGAAAAAATAACAACTGGTTCTATGCTAAAATAGGTCTAAATGGACCTTTTATAGCCAAGAGTTGATCATGCTTAACGTTCAGTATTAATATACCACTGTATATGTGTGCTCTTACTTGTATTTAGCAGTTTTGGGGCATTATAAAAGTGTTATTTCGCTCAGTAGTTCCGTAAACCAAATATATCCAACCATTAATCAAAGTACATGTATTAATGTTTGAAAACGACCTTCCCGAAACAGAACCATCTAAATAGTATATGTCAAACTTGACAAGCGACTAATCATTAAGTACTTCCTTGAGCTGTATACACAATCAACTGAGTAGTACACAAGAAACATATGTTAGGTTACAACGTATGGCTGTCTGAGTGTAATTACTTCTGTGGACGACTAAATATTGTCTGAAACATTCATGTGTAGAATAGGAAAGAAGGAAGCATTTTCTTAAAGTTAAGCTTACATGTGGTACTCTTTGGAACATCCGACTTATACAAGAACAGTTAATCTTGCTTTAAGCAACGCACAGTTGCATAAAAGGCTTTTTTGTCTGAGGCTATCTAAATACAGGACACAAGTCATTCAGAAAGATCCTACTGGAGCTTTCTGAATGACTTGCGTCCTGTATTTAGCCGTTAAGTATCTTAAATACCACATACGATTAGGTCGAATTTTCTTTTAATTGCTTTAAACAGGGTCGATTTGTTAATTGAACACATGTGTGGAGGAAAACGTCATGCGAGTGAAAAAATAGTAGCAAAACAGTCCCTGCAAATGACATGTATTGCATCATTATCTTTTGAATAGAACGGTTCATGACCAACTGGTTAATATCTGTGTGGAAGAAGAAACATAGAAAGCAAAAACTTAGAAGGTGGTATAGATATTAAGAAAAGCAAGCCGATGAATTGAAAATTGAGAACTTAATTACATTTAATGGAACTTAAGGTTTATCATTCTTCAGTTTGGTATCTATGGAAAGTGGGGAAAAAATATAAAGAAAAAATGTAAAATGTTATGCAAAGCCAAGCTGAAGAACCCATCATGGCATTTTGCCATCTATAATTCAAGTTGAACAAAATGTGACAGGCCCATCTGATTAATGTGTTAGAAAGACATACAAATTAAAACCGAAACCATCAGAAAGGTGTACCCCATCTCTCTGTTGCATCACGAACAATGTCTCTACGGGGTGGTCCAAAATGACAAGTGACAGACAGACTTTCGGCCATGCCTCGCTGAGACTCAGTGAGAAATAATTCACCGTATATATATTTATCACACGCATAAGGAACGACCGGAATCGCACCAGAAAACGGATTTGTGGCTAAACTTTGTGCATGGATACAGATAAGTGGTCGTAAAAGTTCCCTCTGTGCATTATAGGTCTCTCGAAAGCGATAAAAAGTCATTATTTACGGCGCTGCGAGACGCCTCGAGTTTTCCCTCCTCGTAAAAGGAAACCCACCACCGACGTGAAGTGAAGTCATTTGACAAAGCAAGGATAAACATGATCTTTTCGACTTCTGTGCGCAATGTCGTTGCAGATCGACCTGTGATTTCGGTCAACAACAATCCGTAACGAAAGCACAGGTCGATCTGCAACGACACTTCACTATTCTACCGTAGTTTTTGACGAATAGCCAGATCAGTTTCGCGAATGACGTTACGCGAGAAATCACGTTTTAAATGGTTCATGATTAAAAATGATTTCAAAAATCAAATTTGCTTATAATGAAATATGGAAAGCTTTGCAGTTTTCTTAAAATTCATCACCAAATTACTCTAGAATCATTCAAAAACGAGCTGCATTTTTCTGGTTATGCTCAATCTGCCATTTATCTGAATCTTTATTTAGATATTCATTCTGTATGTCCAAGGAAACGCCAGGAAAAGTTGTATAAGAGCGTCGTCCAGAGTTTTACGGGTCGAAGCTACACAGGGTGATCCGTAGCTATGATTAAAGGAGCGTTACCCAGCGGCGCATTTTCACGTGTGCGTTGCCAAGTGAAACCATTTTATAGTGATAAGTATCTCCGTATCGCCGACTGACATGTGCGAGGGATATATACCAATATACCTGACATCGAATGACAGAAAATATCCTTCTTCTTGTTCAGTCTGACAGGGCGAACCCATAAACTTGACATATTTAACACAAGCCCCCCATCTCGAGAGTATCGCTTACATCCAGTGAATTATATCTATAAATAACCCGGGAATACGACCAGACCGAGGCTTGGGGAGCCTTCATTCTTTCCTTTTTAATTAAAGATGATGTGATAAAGCGTCTCGACGGTTCAGATGTACAATGGCGGACGTGTAGTGTTGTCAGACGGTGATGAGAAAGCGGTGGGAGAGCAGCTTGCTAGTATACTATTACAGATGTATACACAAATGTACAGTGATGAAACTACGAAGGGTGGCCTGCTTGTGCCCAGTGGGTAAGGTGGTAGACTTGTTATTCAGGGTCCCGGGTTCTATTCCAGCTATCACCACAGGGTTATGATCTCCGGTGGTGTAGTGGATAGCGTCGGGTACTAGAGACCGGGCGGGCCGGGTACGATCCCCGAAGGCGGTCATGTATTTCACCGCAGAGTATTCTTGGTCGAAAGACATATCCTAGCCTAGTGCTGGTAGTCCACCAGGAAAAATGTCATAAGTCACCGTAAGGGGTTTGACATCATAGGAAGATAGATGGTTAGTGCTGATTTGGCTAGACACTTAAGAGCCTTGGCTTAGAAACAGGGAGTCCTTGGACTGTCTGATGACACGTTGTTCAACCCCTTTCAAAAAAGGAAACTGTCAATACTGAAACGCAACAGAGGAGAAAACTCTTTATATTTCCCATAACTTCATTAACCGTCTGCAGAGTTACTAGCAAAGTCGTTTTTAGATCGTACTATTTGTATACCAAGTTTAAATTGCTACAGATTGAGCCATGAATGCTTTTTATTTTGTATTGTGTGACAGTTATATAATTAAGAGCTGAGTTGACCATTAGTTTATGTAAATGTGTACATTATTGTAGTATAATCTTAAAAGTCTTTATAAAAGCACAACTGTTGCATTTCCCAAAGCAGCCTTGGTTGTTTTCTAACTCCATGAGCAATAATTTCTAGAACAAAACTAGTAATGTCATTTTTAGATCTGAACCCTCTCAGCAAAAGAGACCATATTCCTGTGATGTATATACTCGTACATAACACCAAAGGAAAGACAATTCTATAATCGTGTTTTGGTCTTCGGAAAAAAACCGTTGAGATCTCGGTCCTGTAACCTTCTATTCAAATGATGGTGTGTCTATGTGCACTATGTACACTGGAAATACACAATATATGTTTCTTATCGATCAGTATCTAACTAAACAAAAGTGTCTTAATTATTAATATGACGGAATTTGAAAGCTGTGTATAAGTACTTTGGAAGTTGTTGTAATAATACTGTGGATTGCGTACTCAAAAGACTGATAAACTTCTGTTGGGTAGGCCATCTACAATAATACTTTGGCAAAATCTCGTTTCTTATATATCTATAAAATGGACATACCAAAACAAAATGAAATTCGCTTTCAATTACATTCATACAACATTTTACTGTTTTCCCTTGCAATATTACCATGGCAACCAATACACAATAAATGTTTCTACTTCCATGTAGAGGTGTTGGTCTGTCAGCTTTATTATATGTGCTTGGCAAAACAGCAGATGAACCTCATGGTAAAATAGCGCTTTGCAAAGAATATTAATAATAATTAATAAGAGCTATAGATCTACCATTAATAGAGGAATCGGGCTCGTTGATGTGTATGTCTTAACTTTGCCTAATGCTCGCATACTTTTAGGTTTGTGTTTACATAGAACTTATTGTATATATTCAGTAGTCTTCATACATTAGACACTATCAACTAGTATACTTCCCCTAATCCATATGTACTCTTTTATTATCTTCTTTTCATTGAAGACTACTTAATAACAATATGAATCTCTATCAAGCCTTGGATAGAAAGCCTTGTGACTAAAGGAGATCCTTTGTCTTGAGCAAGTTCTCCTTTCGCAACAATATTATTTGGGGTCTTTTTCTGTGGATTCGGTAAAGTAAGTGTTATCGTGGTCTAGTTTTAGTCAATGTTTATTGGCGCTTTATGTTGAATTTTACCTTATCCAAAGGTCAGGAAAACAATCTGTAAAACGGGCTTCGATTAATAATTAAAACCAAGCATCTTTAAACTCCACTATAATTGACGTTAATCTGCAATCACCCCATCTATCCGTGCTATAGTTCACTGACGGTTACCATAAAACGTGCGTAAATAAAACAAGTAAAGTCTACCAATCTGATGCATGCACCCTACCGTTAGTATCACACAAGGAAAGTCTGTGTGTGGATAGGGGTGAAGATCAAATATGTTTGACAAGTATTAATTTGCTTGATAAGTTGTCTTGATCTTTCATTTAGTTTTTATGATAATTTGTTTCTCACTGCTCCTCATACTAATCTCAGACATATTGATACCTCACTGTGAGACGTCATATGGGCCAAAATACCTTAATTGTCCTTAGTCTTTTAGTTTTCATCATCATTATTATTATCATTATTATTATTATTATCATTATTATTATTATTATTATTATTATAATTATTATTATTATTATTATTATTATTATTATTATTATTATTATTATTATTATTATTATTATTATTATTATTATTATTATTATTATTATTATTATTATTATTATTATTATCATTATTATTATTATTATTATTATTATTATTATTATTATTATTATTATTATTATTATTATTATTATTATTATTATTATTATTATTATTATTATTATTATCATCATCATTATCATTATTATTTTTATTATCATTATTATTATTATTATCATTACTTGCGAAGAATTACCAGGAGCATATATAGTTGTGATCGTCGCCGCTAAAATTGAATTGCTGTTGAAACGGCTCAAAATCACAAATCCAACCAACTTGGTTATTTATGCCACTTTGACAAAATTCTCTGTACACGCATTGCCACAAATAGAGCAGATATAGCTTTTTTCCGTGTGATGCGGTGTTACAAAGGAAGCATGGTGAACAATTTATGCAAAAAACATTTTGCAGCGGGCATTAGGTTGAGATAAAACCCAGTTCAATATAAGGGAAAATAAAATGCGGGCATGCAAGTAAAGAATGAAGTGATTCTCCCATTTCTCACCCACGATTAATGAGCGTATCCTTTTTTGTGTAGTTTCCCCTGCACGTAATAAGTGGCGGTGATGACATGAAGTACGAAGGCGATGCTAAGATAAGATAATTATCGTTTTTATATGCGGTGCATTACTGTTTTTCTTCCTCTTAACCCTTTCCTAAACGTTTTCGACTGTCCCAAATTGAATGAGCTTGCAGACGACATTTCAAAATGAGATAAAATTGGAAAATAATCTTCTGATAGGACAGAAAAAATTGAGGGCAAAGGAGAAATTGCTCGTCACGAACAAAGTGATTAAATGTCGTTAATGTTTGGTAATTGGTTAAACGGTACTAGGAATGACTTGCTTCCCATTAGTTTTGGTTAGCACATTACTTAGGGCAGTGTACAGATATTGGTTCAGTAGCAAATAGGACCTATGATCACTAATCTAATTTGCACATATTTACGAACTCAATTCAGACACCTCTGCAAACTGATATGAGCTACAACAGGTCTGAAAAACGGAAAAACTGCCCAGCGGCTTCTACCCTCTTGTCTTAAGTTAACTGTTTTATCAAACAAAAGTATCATATTAAAGCGGGTGTAAATAAAATATTATCCGACGTATAAATGAACAGTATAGCATACCAAGGCACAATGAAAAATATACATTCATAGGACTCGTTCTGAATACGTATCTGCAATAAACTACCAGGTCAATCTTTCATAAGAGTTGTCTTACCTTTTGAACCAAAATGTGTTTGTAGGTTGTAAAGTAACTACACTTCTTGGTAGATATTTCCGCCAGAGGGTCCTTAATCGCATTTTAGTCTTTGAAGAATTTTAAGACTTGGTCTGCTTGTGAGAGCCATGGGTAATGCATTAAGAATGTCAAACAATATCCCCAAATAAAAGAGATAATAAAACATCATGTACACTGGTGCAAATACATATACGAATACATGGGAAATCTTCGTAAGAATCAAACTCATACGGAAGGCAAAACATTCTTACTTGAATCAGAATGTGTAAAGTAGGCGCGATCTTTTGAAACGACGCCGTAGGGGAGTTCGCAATAACAGTGTGCATCCGATATCTGCAAGCTTTAGTTTCGCATCCTTTTGGATATCCTTATTTTGACATCCTTTTCGGATTGCTTTAGTTTCGCATCTTCTTGGGCGTCATTTATGACGGAACGAGATGCCAAGTGATCAGAATATGAAGACTTCACTCTGTGGCCGGCTCAAATTGAAAGCAACAACAACGAAGAAATATACATCAAGATTGATAAATAACATTTATCTTGTGGTTTTGGCACTAAGCTATTTTAATCAAGAGGTCATTTCTCCAACAAAGGTAAGTTTATTCGTTTCTCTTACCTGTTTTGCAGCAGATGTGACAAAGTAAGGTATTTTTGGAGAAAAGAGTCGAGTTCGGCCCATTTTCAGAGAGCGTGTTCACATCGATTGTAACAGACGTTGTTACCGATCCATTCAAACGCATAAATCTAGTTTTCATCGTATTTTACATCATAACCGCGTCTAAAATTACACATCTGCCGCAACAAATGACCAAGAGGTCGCCATAAACAATGAAACGCTCCCGAACTTGACAGTCTTCCTCTAAAGAAATATGACGATTACAGACCCTCACGCTGTTAGTTAGTTCAGTTCCTCATGGTGGGTTCCGGAACAGGTTCTAAATAAATACAGTAGCATAAGACACGTAATCTTTTCGTGGTGAGCTTTTTACTTCTATATATCATTGCAACAAAGGGGGGTATTGTATCCAAGGAAATGATTGTCGGTTTTTCCCATTCAAATAAGTTGCAAAATTCGTCCGCTGCAGCTGGACCAAAGTGAGTGAATATGGAACAAGGGTTTTGATAGAACAACGGATGATAATATTGTACTTTGGTTAATAATACTATACTGTTATACAAAAAAGGTAAACAGTTTTAACGACATTTAATTTTAAAAAGGTGTCTCATGTGAAAACAAGCACCATTAATCCTTAGAATGGTGGGTAATTTTCTTAACATAGATTTTTGTGTCGTCTGCTTCCCAAAACATTGAATATATGCTTAATATTGATGAGAAAACATAGTCAGAATAGCGAAAAGGTTGGGTCACAGGCCAGTCGCCAAGTAATCATACCTGTTTGCATAAGCATGAAGTTTGTTACAGCACTATAAGGGTTATACTACATGACGAAACATGCGTGCGATTTCATTGCATAGCGAACGACAAAAGCTGACATAGTATACATGTACTAGGATAGAGGTGTCCGGAGATCAGCAGGACAACTCTGTAATGTTAGAGATATATCATTATGAAAGAATAGTTTTATCATTGTTTTATTCATTCATTCCTTTTTTAAACGCACCGGCAATGGGGAATATAAAAGAAAAATGTGGAAAGAATATTGCTTATCATTTTGCAAACTTTCTCATTTTGTTACAAAAGGCTCTTAGAAAGATAACGGCATACACAGCATTATCCTTTACATTATTATCATTGTAGAATTAAGCTGAATTCCCCCAATGGATCAGTCACGAAACAACATGCGAAAAATGGATTAAATTCATACTTCAAATTAAGCCGACCCCAGACAAGCAAGCGAACATGTACACCAATAAGGGCAGGGTATAAATCAATGGACGAAGGAGCACCCCATCAATATTTCACAAAACCCGCCTGAACAATCGACTGCATACGGAAACAGGTTACTGACAGCGAAAACCGATGACTGTTGTTTATTACGTTAATGCGTGTTGTCGTTTTGGAGTCGCACCAGTGTTTGATTACTTCCGGAGGTCGTTGTATAGTAAGAAGTTCTTGAACATTTAAAATGCTGTGCTATATGCTAAGATATAGGAGGATGTCCCATTGTCGGATTTTGATATTTTTAGGATTGTTAGCCTTTAGCGAACCGCTCACAGTGATCTCCCTTTATGTGATAAATAACTGCCATCACATATTGAACATGACCATCTGCTTAGAAACAAAAATGGCGTTAAAAGATGCCGGTGATAACCCCAAAAAACATCCAATCTGTGCTTAATTTGTAAAGAAAACGAAATATATTTCAATTTAAGTGGACAGAAATTAACACTTGTAGAAGAAGCTATCACTAAATAAATTACGATAGCCGTTAAAAACTTAAAAAATGTATCATTTAAATTTCATCAATAGCACTTCCACCACACGACTCATCCGACTATTGTTTTTCACACCCACCCTATTTGTTTTACATCGATTGTTAAGGAAACTCAAAGCTTGTTTAAAGCCACCCTCGATGACTGCTTCCTTTCCTGGATACTAAACCAGTAATCGCGCCGGTTTGTTGGTTATTCCCGGAAATTTTCATCCCGCCTGACGGGGATGCATTGGTGCATGGGTAGAGCGTCGTTCTCTTGTACCGAGGGTCCCGGGTTCGATCCCCGCTTCCTTCAATACCGATGTTAAACAAATACGATGGGTGGGGAAAAATAGGTGAATGAGTCGTGTGGTGGCAGTGATAGATGCAACGTAGCAAGGGGACCTTACTGTAGGCCATGCGTAGGAACCATTACTCCATTGGTTATTCCCTAATTATGCTTAATTGCTCAGGAAGTTAAACAAAAGTTATCGGTATACCGCGTAGACCTCTGCATTTCGGGGATCGAGTGAAATGATGGGTGAATAAAGGAACCGGCCGGTAGAACTTTTTTAAAATGATTATGCCATGGTTTCTTCAGTGTTGAATGATTGTATATAGATAGCATATCTATGGAGAAATAGGGACCAGGCGAGGGAATCACGTGACCAATGCTTACGTTCTCATGTCCGGAACAGGAAATTTTGCTTTTTTGACATACTTAAGCCAATGATAGCCACACTGTACAACCTGCATCAGTTGACGATAGACTTTCCGGGGTCTGCTGGTATATGAAAACCCATGCTTTATAACGGCGTTGTGTGATTGTGTATGTGCTACGAGAAATCATTTCTTGTTTTTTTTTCCTACTTGGTTTTCATCAGACAGATAACATTATCTATGTCTCGTTTTCATGTTTATTCATACTTCTCATTTCCATATTTATGTTTTGTAAAAGAAATGTTTATACCTTGATTTATCTTCTATAAAGATATTAAACAAAACCAATATATGAATTGTAGGGTTAGATACCATAGAATAAAGCCACTTCTACACCTCATAAAGGTTTAAACAATGCCGCCACTAGGTCTGAATCCACCTACCTTCCACAGACAGCGGCTATGTTATGGGTTTATTATATGGGTTTACATTGAGGTAGTTGGTATGTAACAGGACACGTTTTTTTTTATTATAGATTATAGGTTTTAAACTAATGTCAACATTTCCCGACAGAACACGTATCGCAGATAGATAAATACATATATTATGATAACATTATGAACTAGGGTTTGGAAATGACAAAAACAAAACGAAATATTTAAGTATTATGTAATCTTTTTTTTTCATATGTGAAACGTGAATCAATGACAAAAATGCAAGACATTATTAATATGAAACTTGGAGGCTAAGTATATATGTACAATGCTGTGAACTATTCAAGAGCATACAATTCATTTGTTCCATCAATGCCAACCAAATACACTTTATTTACAATGCCATGAAGAGGAACAAATTTCTTTCAATCATGATTAAATTATTTACAATCATAAAGAAACCAGAGCTTGAATGCAAATGGTGATCTCCCGTTGCATTGTTTCTCTTATTTCTCAGCACATCATTCATTTCATTGAAACTTCCTAATAGACCCAGTACTTATGGTAGTGTACTTGTAACATGGATACCGTTTTGTTTAACTAAATTGTTTTCCTAAATTGTTTTAATAAGCGACTTAACAAAAATATTTGCTGTCAAAACTGATAAACATGGGTAGTATATTAAATGAAAGTACAATATTGTAATGTAACACGTCATTGGTAGTAGTGTCTTGGAGAGACAATTCCAATGAAGTGTTGCTTTGCAATATTGCTTACCCAAATATTGAAATAAGAGAGAATGTTGATTTGGACTTATACAAATTTCAGCCTTAATTTTTTTTAGTAAAACGGTACCCTTGAGTCCACTACTGACTGGCACTGTTGGTTTCTTGGAAGTGTCCTTAGGCAAGACGCTTCTGCACCCTAGCCTTTTACTTGGTAATCCTTTTAAAATTGTAATATAACTGAAAACTGTTGACACTGCATTAAACCCTATTAAATTAATAGATATTTCACACAGTCATCTCTCCAAGTATCCAAAGATTAGAGTATGGCAACAAATTACTTTTATTCCATATATTCTGTTTAATTAACATGAAGAAAAAAGTCACTTAATGTATGTAGCATATACACATTTTTCATCAATGCAAAAAATACTTTTAAAAATCATTCTTGTCTGCTTCATTTGCTTTCAATTTTAAACCTAATTAAATAGTCCATAGAGGAGAATATATAACCTGAACAGTATGATTTATGCATATAGCAAGCATTGTTCCATCTATGAGTATCTCGTACAGGTACATATCAACACACTATTTCCGTACAGATATATATCAACACACTATTTTCGTACACGATACAAGATATATTAAAAGAGAAAGTTTCAAACTTATCGATTATCATATGACATTCAATAAATTATATTATGTCATTCTTCACCATTATTACTGTCTTCACACATTTCTCAATAGTCCCTCATCTTTATGTATTTACTGCAGAATCATTTGAAACCACTTGACAAAAGAATAAATTTCTCTTAATGATCATCTTTTTTCCCAAAATGGTTGTTTCTATTATACAATAGAAAACAAGTTTTCTTTTTCAAAGGTAATTTTGTCCAGTTATGCTTTCACTTTTGACCAAAAATATAACTTAATGCGCAAAATGTGAATGTGACCATCATATGGTTCCTGAATAAATATTCGAAATAAGATATATAAAACCATAAATATATATGATAAAGTCAGGGGTTTCATGTAGGACCATGTATTTTTATCCAAGATAAACCATGTCAATTACTTGTAAAAAGACAATCGTTTCATGTTATCATTGTGTAAAATTTAAATAATCAAATGTAAGAGTTTCCATCTTCATTACTTATAACTAAATAAGTAAACAGCTAACCATGCCCCCTTTTAACAGGCTTGGGATATTTTAATTAGTTAACCATTAGAATGCTGGGCAATTTTCTAAAGATAAACTTTTGTGTCAACTGCTAATTCTGTTAAGAAAGACATTCAGGGTAGCAGACAGGTTAGATCACAGGCCAGCCGCCAATTTACTTTGCGGCTGGCCTGGATCTAACCTGTTTGCAATAGCATGATGTCTGTTCCAGCACTATAAGGGTTAACTCTTTGCCATGTCAGCAAAATATTTCCTGTGAAAACATTATTTGTAGCAATTCTTAATCCCATGACAAAGTAAGCCAAGAGCAAAGAGGCACAAGCATGGTTTACAAACATTTACTACAGAATTCACCGCAAGAAACAGTTTTGAGTTGCTATTTTACCACCAGTCTACATTAAACTAATATCTCTAGAAGGCACATTTCGGGTTTGTGTAAACCAAGATTAGACTTTGCATAAGCTAGTGTCTGATCTCAATCAATCTTTTGCCATTTCTCGCATGTTTAAGAATGTAATCTCCCATTTCCCTAGGCATTTAACCCACAAATGATACCCATGAAAAACAAAAAAGTTCTATCAAAACACTGTGAAAAAGGAAGAATTGGCCAGAACCTAAAAGGTCTCCAGTAATAGGGTTTAATGGGTTTACCAAGGGGAGATACTCACACAGACAACAAAGCTTTGTCTCATGTGTTAATCCCTTATTCCACAATACCTCATTTTGACGAATCTGCTACAAATGATTTAGGAACCATTTGGACAAAAGCATGAATTGCTCATAACTGTATGTGTAACTTATCCTTTTGTCACAATTGTTTTGATCAATACCACTTTTTTATGCCATTTTTGACATCTGCTCTTCCTTTCAATTTGGACTAAAAACAATTCCATATGAATAACTGACTTAACTGTCAAAGCGTTTTTTAATAACGCATGCTCCGTTCAATGATTATAACTGTACAGAAAATGCAAGTGATTGAAATCTGTTATATAATTCAAAGATCTTATTCATTTAATGAGCCAACTCTAGCAGTACCAGGCACACGTTTATTTCTGTAAAAGCCATCAAAACTAACTTTACATAACCCATGCCTGCTGAAAAGATAACAAGTCAAACATTATCAGAGAGGGCATATTTCTGTTTAGCATCATTACTCTTTATTTTGACATAATAGACACAAACGATTCCCACAAATGCTAAATACCACATTCATACAATCTCACATAAACACATCACCCATTTGAACATGCTCTCCTTATAATCCATACAAAGCAAATAAAAAAATACATAGAAGGCAAAAAAACTTGGGAAAGTAATTCCTGATTCTGTAAAAATAAAAAAGAACACAGGTCTCTTATTGCTTATAAAATGAGAGTGTCTTTGTTTACTTTGATATAGTTGTTGAGTTTCGTGTTTCTACTCAGATAAATCTTAATATTCCATTCTGGAATAATCCATAAGTATTTGGAAAGAGTTGAGCGAGGTATCAAATGAAAAAAAGGAAGGAAAAGGGCCTTAAAACAAGCCAAATCAATAACCTACTTAAGAGATTAAAGAAATTGTGACAGTAAAAAAAAAAGTTTATTGACACATTTTAAAGCAATACAAAAAAGAAATAATAACTTACGAAATATTGTAAGGTCACTACCGTGATTATGATAAAAAAGAAATAAAAGAAACACTAAACTCCAGCTTTGCAGCTCAATATATTTGAATTTTGCATTGATCAGGAAAATAAACTTTTAGAGAGAATCAACAGAAAGTTCTAAAAGCCACACTATGATCAACAAACCAGTATCAAAAGCGAACATCGATGTCCCTATCTTAAAATACGAGATCTTATTTTGTTATATTTCAGTTCAAAATCCTGTCATGATTTAGATTTAATCATGATTAAATAATTCTAATGAAATCTCCAAAAAAAAAAAAAAATACATTTTGATAAAACATATCAAGAACTATTACTTGCAAGAAACTTTAAAACCCTCCCATACCTTGAACCTTGTAAAAGAGAACAAGCCAGATGTGGTGTATCAGCTCACAAATATCAAAACATTCTCTGCAATATACATAATATATCATCGTTATCACATTATGCACTTCTCAAGGGCTGCTGCATTCTTTTCCCAAACTATATAGTATATATGCATGAAAACAGCTGTGTCATAAGGAATATACACAAATTTGAACTCCATTGAACCCTTAAAGTAATGGAACAGACTTCATGCATTTGCAAACAGATCATATCCCGGCCAGCTGCCAATTTCATTTGTGGCCGACCTGGATCCAACCTGTCTGCTGCTCTGAATATCTGTCCACATCAAAATTAAGCAGGTATTGAATGTTTCGGGAAACAGATGCACACAAAAATCTATTTCTAGAAAATTACCCAGGAATCTAAGGGTTAATAAATAAGTCACCCCAATAATTTCATTCTGAAAAACTGCTATAATATTAATTACATTGCCTTTCAATTTGACCTTTACATTGTCACTCTGGTACCAGATATTAATGTCAGCTGCTGATAATAACCATGACAAGAAAACACACTAAAAAAAACTTCAGATAATGGGAATTTAAACTCCACTCCCTGAAATGGGATTTTTTCACCAATCTAAAATTAAAAGCAGCAGTAGATAATGATAATAATGGAGAAAGCTATCATTTTCTTTATCATTTAAAGAAGAAACATGGTGACAAAGGAGAAAATTGCTCATGAAGAGCAATATTCTCCTTTTGTCACCAAGGTTTTTGAGACTTCTCCAGTGGGTGTGTTCAAAATCATGCAGAAATGAAGGCCAAGATTAAACTGTTAACCCTTCAAATACTGGGTAATTTTCTCAAACTAGATGTTTGTGTCATCTGCTTTCCAAACCCTTAAATATCTGAGTAATTTTGTTAAGTAAAGATACTCAGAGTAACAAACAGGTTAAATCAAAGGCCAGCTGCCAATTTACTTGGCAGCTGGCCTGGATACAACCTGTTTGCATAAGAATCCAGTCAGTTCCGGAACTATAAGGGTAAAAGGAGGTATAAAGCAAAATGTTGGTCTAACAAACATCATCTTGTGTTTTTCCCCCCTTTCAACTGCTAGAGGAAGGATAAAGCAAAATGTTGGTCTAACAACATCATCTTGTGTTTTTCCCCCCTTTCAACTGCTAGAGGAAGGATAAAGCAAAATGTTGGTCTAACAAACAACATCTTATGTTTTTCCCCCCTTTCAACTGCTAGAGGAAGGATAAAGCAAAATGTTGGTCTAACAACATCATCTTCTGTTTTTTCCCCCCTTTCAACTGCTAGAGGAAGGATAAAGCAAAATGTTGGTCTAACAAACAACATCTTAATATGTTTTTCCCCTTTCCAACCACAAGAGGAGGGATTAAACAAAATGTTGGTCTAACAAACAACATCTTATGTTTTTCCCCTTTCCAACCACAAGAGGAGGGATTAAACAAAATGTTGGTCTAACAAACAACATCTTATGTTTTTCCCCTTTCCAACCACAAGAGGAGGGATTAAACAAAATGTTGGTGTAACAAACAACATCTTATGTTTTTCCCCTTTCCAACCACAAGAGGAGGGATTAAACAAAATGTTGGTCTAACAAACAACATCTTATGTTTTTCCCCTTTCCAACCACAAGAGGAGGGATTAAACAAAATGTTGGTGTAACAAACATCATCTTGTGTTTCCCCCCTTTCCAACCACAAGAGGAGGGATTAAACAAAATGTTGGTGTAACAAACAACATCTTGTGTTTTTCCCCTTTCCCGCAGGTTATCCAGGGCAGGCCAGGTGTGATATATCACCACACTCACCCTTACAACACTATCTGCAATATACACCATTCATCAGCCCTATCACTGGCTAGTGAGCGCATGTTATCTTGTAGACCTAACGGCTTGTTCACACTCTCTCCAACTTGGATCATATTTCATTTGTCAAATAAGTTAAAAACAACTGGGATGATTTATGGCTGCATGCAGTCAACTGGAGTAAATGCCACAATGAATTTATTTCATAGGAAAGAAGAGTGTCTGAACTAAGTGACACTTGAAACGTTAAAGAATAGACCCATTCAAGCAACAGGAAGTACCCCTCATATACCACATATTAAATGAAACAGTCTAATCAAAAACTGTTAGGAGAAAGTGTTCATTTCTTTTAATAAAAATGATGGAAAAACTTTCTTATCCTTTGACCAACGTGTATAAGGATGCAAGACATTTTATGTTATATGCCACTGAAGTTGTAGCCTTTCCTACATATGGCTTTATTTTTTGTCAAATTGGGGTTTAACATTGCATCAACATTGCATCAACAGTATTTCAGTTATATTACTTTGCTCAGCTCTAAATCCATGGAGGAAGGTCTAAAGCTAAACTTTCCTGAAGAGTTGGTCGAGCAAGGTAAAATGTAAATAAAAAATTAACAGACAAACATAAGAACCCTTCAAAATACAGTTTACATAATCTGTGTTTACTGAAATGATAACTAGCTGAACTCTATTAAAAATGGCAATTTTCTGTTCAGCTTCATTATCTCCCAGGGTACTGTTTTACTAAACAACTTAAGGAAAATAATTGCATAAGTCATAACTCGGAGAGACACTTCCAATGATGTGTTACTTTGCAATATTGCTTCGTCCAATATTGAAATAAGAGGAATTGTTTTAGACCCACGTAAATCTTAAGCGTAAACTGTTTAGTAAAACGGTACCCAGAACTCTTTCTAGATGGTTTAATAATAAATAACAATTCTTAAATAGGAGTTCCATAATATAAATTACTATGCAAGGGAAAAATTAAAAGCTTACATGCTGTGCATGCCATTTTCAAAAATTTACTTTTCAAATTCTTGATAATGTATAAAGAAATAATTACTCCAAAAAAGTCAAAGCAAATGAGTATATGCTGATGCTGAAATTTCAAAAGTTTCATTGTGTCTTTTGAAGTACCCAATTGGAATGTAATCAAATACACATAATGAAATATACACTCAAATCTGAAGGAAGTAAACTGCATCGCTTTCCATAAGTTAAATAGGCTATTTCTGCTAATCTAGATGTTATTCCCCAAATGCTTAAATGAACAGATATGTAAGTCATGCAATACAGCCTAATAAAAAAATGGCTAAAAGGTAATTTAACTATATTTCGACAACAGTTCTAAGTAAAATAAGCTTTTGAGTCTTTACTGATTAAGTTTCTCACAAAAACCCAATAAGCAAACATTTATAATTATCAGACATTTCAAAATGTGATGATATTGTAACAATATTCCGATAGGGCAGAAAACATTGTGGGAAAAGGAGAAATTGCTTGTTAGGAGCGATTTCTCCTTTTCCCACAATGTTTCGCAGGGTAGCCTGGGACAAACTGGTCAAATGTTGTCATTGTTTGGTAATGGGTTAAGAGACGAAATAAAGAGTTAATCCTCAAAGATCATCCTCATACATAAACGTTTGGAAAACCATCACAAGGAAAAGTTAAATCAGAATTATTCTTTACCCTTTCTTTTTATATGTCAACTCATTTATCCATATATACAATCTCCTACAAACATGCACCAGAAACAAACATGGCAAAATAGAGATTATGAGCAATAAATCCTTCTGTCGGAACAGTTTCAAACCAATGTCAGCTTTGATTTTTTTTTTCATTAGTTAACAACTTTGCTTTTAATCAGGGCTCTTTCTGGATAGAGAAATCCACATTTTTTCTGTATTGACTTGGTAAATACAAATAATTCTACAATATCTAAATGGGTATAAATAGATCCCATTTCGGACACATAGTGTGTCTGGATCCAAACCTTCCTACTCCCCACATTTGACTCAGTGGGCATGGATTGAATATGTCCTCCATTTCAAGCACTGATTTGATACCTAAAGGATCTGGGGGTATCCTTTCAGCACTTCTCCAACACCTCAATAACTCGCTCAATGGATTTCCCACCAGTAGATCCTGTCCCACTCTGGAAAAAGGAAAACAAAAACATCTGTAGGTATGGTAATTAGTAAATATGTATATATGGCCGATTCTAATTGAGGGCATCAATAGACAGCATAAGCAAGTAATATACATCAATTTGTCACATTGGCCACAGGATGTTTCAGAGGACATGTTACAATAGGTTATATTGCTCAAATTGAGCAATTCATCCCATTGTTACAATGGTTTTCTACCAATATTACAGAAAAAAATAATTTTTCTAGCTTATTTTTTCCAAATTTTAATATCAACTTAATTTTGATGTTTTTAACATCATGATAAAGTGATTATGAAAATACATGAGCAGTCCTAAACCCACTAATCAATGATCAAAGGCTCCATATAGACCTTTTCATATACATATCTGCACCAAAATATCTTAAGAAACCCAGTGAGATCAGGGTAAAAGTTTAACATAAGAGATTAGTTATACATACCAGAGTCATCTTCAAAATGACCCAATACAAATGTTGGAAGGAGTCCCATTGGGAAACATACACAAAACAACACATAAAGAGTAAACTAAACTAAGTCTATGTCAAGTGAATAAAAAATATTGAGAACTTACTGTTAGATTCATGAACCCTAAGAACTTCTTTAACATATAAATCATTCCGTCGAAAGTTTTGTCTGGTAAATGGCTTTTCACGTTCTCTGCACATTCCTGAAATAAAACATTAAAATGACAATTTTGTAAATCTAATATAATTTCATTCTAAAATAACCCATTCAACTTGAGTAATAATTCAAAGCTGCTTGTTTACAGATGTGAGAAAATTAGTTCATATTCAAGTCCTGTTTACAAATGGAAGAGGCGTAATAAAATAGCAAAATATTAATGCATTTTCAAGCTTGAATTTACCGCATAATAACAGATATTCAATATCTTTGGAGCAGACTAGCTGAAACAAACAAAGATATGATTTCAATTTGCAAGTACTTATCCGCACTGGGATATGACTGAACCTTCACCTAGCCCAGAGTATATTAAATCAACCAAGAAATCATCTCTAAATTCGGGCTTCAAATATGCCTACCCATACATTGTTAAAAATCAATATCTATCAAAGCAGTTAAATTCATGAATTTAAGTTAAAACTTATATATTTTACATTGATTGTGAAAAAACCCAATTAAAACTAAGATTTAACACTCTCGAATTCTGTGTCCTGGATATAGAACCAGCACTTGCACGGAATGTGGATTAATGAAAGGTCCCGCAAGATTTATGAGTTTGCTTCTACTTAATCAATTGTTTAAAAATCTCAAACTAAAGCATTAGTATAGAAAAGTCAAGTGTTTGACTTATGCTAATCTTAGTTTAATACAAAAATAGAAAGACCTATTTGACTATCTCCTATGATTTTTTAACCTTTTCATGTAATATACAACACATGCCATGCTACTAAATTAAGTCTGTGTCAAAGATCTGGCAAGTTCTAAAGCTTCACAGTTGTTTCATGGTATATAATTTAGTGTGAAAGTCCTGAAGGTAAGTAGTCTACAACATAATACAAATTAATGAATGAAAGTCAGGTTGATTATCTTAAAATGAACTTACATGCAATGAAAAGCAAATTAACATTGACAACATGAAAATGTTCATCCAGCAATGGGATAGAATAGGATAATAATAATGAAAACAGCATAATATAAAATGAAAAATAAAAATCTAGTTAATAAATCTGTCTTACCGGATTTTCCTGTATTAAACAGCCAACTAATAATGCTATGTATGCTGCCACAATACTGTTTTCCATATGTTTTCCTGCCTTGTGTAATGCTGGAAAGAAAAACATCAAAGATCATAGAAACTGAAATATAACATATGCCATCACTTCTGCATCATATGAAACTTTAGAAACTGATATCTTATTGTCAATGTTTATACAAATGTTGTTCATCAGACATTTGTTATCAAAAATATGAAGTCAATAAAAATCATCAAATCAAGCGGCAAATGAATTGAAATATGGCTAAACCCTTTTAAATCAAGTTTTAAAACTATGTAAAATTTGCAAGCAGACACAAAGTTATTTACTTTAAATTGAAACACTGGTCCTACCCATATGGGGGTATGGGGTAAATTACCATTACTCTAACACTTCCTGAATCTTTAAAGAAAGGAGTATTCTCTTTTTGAAATTGAGCCATCAAATTTTTCTATCTTTAACAATTTAAAAAAAGTGTTAATAAAAAGCCATACAATTCATCATTAAGTAATGAAATAAACTTTCATTTAGGCAGTTTCACGCACCTTTAGTAAATGTTTCTTCATCTTCTAGATCATCTGCACCATTTTTATTTGGTCCTTTTTTCTGAGCAGGTGTATCCTTCTTTGCAGAGTTGATCACCCATTCCATACCCGATTCATTTTGTCGCCATTCTCCACTCTTATTGGGCGAAGCTTCTGGAGTCTTGGGCTCATCAGCTTCTTCAAGCTGTCTGGCAGATTCTTCCCTTTGAATGAACACCTACAGGGAAAAAAAAATTGTTGAATTATCAATTCAGTTTTAATCATTTAACCTTATAACAAAATGACAGAAAAAGGATAATGATTTAAATTGAGCTCAAATGACTTTTTTGTATCATTGATAACAAACCTTTAATTCTATGTATTCTAGTGCACAGCTCCTTAACACTTTACGACTATCCCAAATTGAAAGAGATTGCAGATGACATTTCAAAATGTGATGAAATTGAAAAGCAATTTTCTGATAGGGCTGAAAACATTGTTGGAAAAGGAGAAATTTCTCATTACGAGTTTAAGTTTATATAATTCCCATTTGCTAATCTAATGAATATATTCATACAATGTATAATACTTTAAAAGCAGGACACTTTCCCTATTGTCACAATATCTCAAAATAATTTCTCAATGTTATCTTCTTTAGTTTACTATCATTGAACACTCATGATTGCATTATTGACCAAGAGCAGCATCCATGACTAGGTTCAGATCTTATTTTTTGCTTACAGGCCCACTTGAATTGCCTTAAGAGAGAATGACATGAGAAAACAATTAAAAAAAAATATGTTTTTCACATTTTCTTTTTGTCACAGTTGACAATTGTAAAAGAAGTATCTCAAGGGAATTTCAGTTGTTGCCACTTGTGTTTTGGTAAACAAACGAAGTAAGCTTTATAAGCTCAATGGCTACTTTATTACATAGGAACACAAGCAATAAATTACAGTGAACCCTCGTTTATCCGGACACCGATTATCCGGATGTCTCGCAATCCGAACAAAATTGTAAGGGAACGGAATTATTGGACCAGTTTATTGCAGACGACTTTTGAAAACATTGTGGGTAAAGGAGAAATTGCTCGTGACGAGCAATTTCTCCTTTTCCCACAATGTTTTCTGCCATATCAGAAGAATATCTTTTAAGTTCATCACGTTTTGATATGTCTTCTGCAAACTCTTTCAATTTGGGACGGTCGACAATTTGGCGTTTGCTAAAGGGTTAAAACTATACACCGCTCATACAGACCGTTTATGTCTTAATGTGAATAAGAACATGCTCTGCTTCATTAGTCCGGATTATTCGGTAAACCGGACATTTTGTTGGGAACGGACGTGTTCGGATAAACGAGGGTTCACTGTACTTACATGTAAATACTTCACATGTAGAACATAACTAACAAAGATCAGAGGTCAACATGCATTATATTTATGACCTGGTTGGAGCAGTTGTATGCATTGAATTGCAAGTAGGTGTGTCTTTATGCACTGATTGGCGTTATCTAAATACACAACATCACTGATTAAAGGTTGTGGACAGAAAAATACCCTTACCAAGATTGGTGTTTAGAAAATGTCAAATAACCTACCTCTACAAGTGATAAATATGCCAGCATCATCTTATCCTGGACTGGATTTTCATACATTGGAACTGTCTCCATACTTAACAGGTTGTTACGGTTTAAGTCACTATGTTCAACCAAGTTGATCATTAAACCAAGGCTCTGTAAAAACAAGAACAACTGTAAATCCCCTGACCCATTTCATTCATTAACCGAAAACTTAATAAACCAATCTATGCATTTATCAAAATAAGAGTGCCGAAGAAATTATGAAAACATAGAAATAATTAAGAAGTCTATTGTAACATGTATCATTTCCTTTTGTTTCAATTCGTCTCCATGACTGTTTCATCATCTTTAGAAATAATCTTAAAACCAAAAATAAAAAGTGAAGAAATGGACATATTATACATTAAACCTCAAAAACATTCTGGAATGTGCACCGTATTTATGAAGTACTAAATATACTCTTGCATGGAACCTGAGATGTAATTATGACATACTGTTTGTACATATGAAAACAGATTTATATAGGGGAATTCACCAAACTTAAAACTCTGTAAATTAATGACAAAAGGGATAACATTTTTTCATCCGACAGGCATATTATTTTACAAGGTTCATAAAAAGAGTTAGAAAAATACTTACTAGTACAAACAAATCAAATCTGAGATCAATAGGTACATATTGTGGTGATTGCAAAATACATAATAACACAGTCTCAATGACAAATCCCTGCTCCCCAATACTTTTACAACCAGCATCTGAAATGAAAAGTAAAAATTTAGTTAAAACTATTTCATTTTACAATGAATTGTGAAACAAGCTACTATAATTTGCATTGTGCACTCAATATAAGAAAGGCCTTATGTTAAATACAATGTTTACATTTCTTCATACAAGAGCTGACGTTCTCAAAATTGACTGTTTTACAAATCGAAATATAATCTTTCACAAGTTATCATCATGATTTAAATCTTTGTTGCAAAATAAGAATTTGCTTATTTTTGTTTTAAGACACAAAAATGAAATAATGAGAATATTTCATAGGTATTGTTTATAACAAGGGAACTTTACAGGAATATCTTTAACGAATCAATTATCATAAATTATTGCTGCAACCATAGAAAAATCTGAAAGGATCTCAATTTCACCATTTCCGTGTAGACTATCTTCATAAAGAAATATAAACAATGTAAGTGAAAAATAAATTGAGAGTAACTCCCTACAAAACTAAAACAGTAGTACTGGATAAGAAATAACTCTAACATGAAGAAGAACTACATAAAGATTTTCATGAATTTACTCACAATAATATTGTCATATCATCATATCCTAAAAGCTTTAGTAAACTGTTTAGTTTATGGTTTTCATGCCACAAATGTTCCACTACATTACCTACCCCTATACTGAGATTTACCCATATTGACAGTCTTGATTAAACTTTTCAAAAACTAAAAAAGAACATTCTCATAACTTTTGATAAAACATGTAAAAAAAATCCTTCATAACCATCAAAATGAAATATTTTCTTTATAATGAGCTTTATTTCTTTTCGAAATGGCACATTGAAAGTAAACACCCATCATTTAGCTTTTGATAAATTATCTCCCTTTATTTAATCATGTAGACTACAAGGGTTCAGAAATTACCTCCCTTTGTTTAATGTCATACCACAGATATTGCAAAAAGTATTGGCATTATTCAATATTCTTGTTCTTTTTTTCTTTCTTGACTCATCAAACTTTCCACAAGAAGGTATGCTGGAGGTTATCAAACAAATAAAATATTACTAACAAATATACAGAACAAAGCAAAAGAAAAATGTGTTAATCAGCAGAATTTTTTTTCTTCTCATCACATTTTCACAGTTCTTTGCAGTGAAACTGTTAAAGGCACATCTACATTATTATCTGTAAAAACCATCTCTTGATAAAAACTTATCTGAACCAGTCTTAATTAACTCCTTCAACAAAACTTCATCATAATAGTTTCTACACATCTTAACTCTTTACCAACTGCTGACGGCATATTACAAGTTGAAGCAGATTACTTTAGAAAAGCTTTTAAAACATGTGGAAAACTTTTCAGTTCTGCTGTTCTGTTTTGACATGTGAATAGGTTAAAATGTATTGCAGTAAATGGAGAAATTGTTTGTGACCTTTGCAAGCTTGTGTGAGCTTTGAAACCACCCACATTCTGCGTCACCATTATGGAGGCCATTCTATGGTAATGGCAAGGTCTTCCCAAAGCCTTTAAAGCACTGTGGAGCCCCAGCGCCTTAATTTCGAAATTAGCCCTCCCCTGCACTTGAATTGATTCCAGTGTGCTTGAAATCTACAAACAGCGCTTTGAATTTATAGACAGGTTGCTTGCAACATTGTTTGTTACTTTAGATTCGGTTTAAAACCTTTTTCTTTTTATCCATTTCAAAATTAAACCATAAATTACCATTTTTGGATGCATATGTAAAAAACAAATGGCCAGGGGAAGGGGGTACCCCCTCCTGTATTGTGACCCTGTATCCCCCTCAAACACCCTTATGCCTAAAATATATCCTGGTAAAGACCTTGAATGAAAAAAGGGACATACCGTTGTCATGAGTAAGATTTAGAAGGACACGTAGTATTGCTAGTATACAACTATAAATGACCCAGCCAAATGATTCTTTATCCACCTTGCCCGAGGACTGGGATTCAGTAACAGGATAAATGGACAAACACGTCAGACACATCTTCAAACCTCTGAAAATAGAGAGTAAAGGGGGCATTGTTTTAAACCATCTCAATAATGAAGAAGAAAAGAAATAGAATAAGTTATCAGTTTATTTAATAAAACCTTATTTTAATGCATTTGGAAGACCTGATTATGTATGTTATTCCAACAGAATTGAAATAAATAGAATTCAACCAACCTTTAAAACATAACAACAACAACAATGGTTGGGAAATGCAATAAACAGGACATTATATGGTGCATTTCTGAAGAGGATGCCTTACCCTTTGGGCCTTTGGTTTACTCATAAGCTTAAATTTGTTTGTGCATTATTGAATCTTTTTCATAGATATGATACAATTGCTTTTTATTTTTCAAGTTGTCTTTATTTGTGTCTAATGATACTTTTAGTTTGGTATAAAAAAATTCAATGTTTGAGTTTTTGTTGAAGTTATTTACTGTTAACATTAAAACCCTGTATGCAACCCTTGGTTTAAATAAAATAACAATAATAACATGATCAATGTACATACCGGCTTAGTGAGGAGACTAGACATGATTTTTTATAAGACACCAAATAGTTCTGGTTGTCTGAATTTAAATATGTGACCTGAAATAAACAAAAAAATAAAAGAATGTCATTAGAAGTTGATAGGGTCTATTATCAGTCTTATGAACATGTTATTTCTTTTTCTTTTTTGCATCACCCTTTTAGCAAACAGAACCAAACAAACAGAGTATATATGCAGAAGAGGTTTTAAGAATGGTGAAATGTTATCTCCACTGTAAACGTAAATGTATGCACAACCTTTTTACAGTTTCATATACTAGGTATTACTGTTCTGGTAGCTGCTTCTTTTATATTATCAGCCCATTCTTTTAAATCACCCTAGGACAGACATAATGAATAATATAATCAACTGCTTTCCATTTTTTTTAAAAACAATCCAAACAAAGCAATCCAATTGTCCAATTATCTGAAAAATTGGTCTCAGAGATGTGATAAATATTCAAATTCTGCTGAAATATAAACAAATAATGATTTTCTGAGAAGAGCACAATTACAAGTCTCTTGAAAAATTCTGTTAATCTAAATCCCTCCGATCTCTTTGAACACCTTTGAATACCACTTAAGCAAACAACATTCATCCCATTATGACAAATACAAATTGCACTCCATGTGCACAGTTTACTTTTATCACCATGATTATCTAAATGTTTGTGAGTACTTATTTTTTTTCTTCATGCAAACCTCTCTTCATTTCGGCAATGAGATAATAGAATTATCTGATTCACATTGAACAAAACAAGGAGTGTTAAATTATCATCACTTACTATACTATTGCCAACTTTGAGGCATCTGCAGTAAACTCTAGAAATGATGATGACATGATAATAAAATGCTATTTATGAGAAATTCATACATTTGGTACAATGGTTTCTATCTAATGTCATAAAGAAAATGATCTTTTGTTGTTTGCTGTTCCATTCCATTTGAACCAATCACATTATACATTGAGGAGTTGATCTAATTTTTCTTTAAGGTAAAGGAAAATGAAATACTCACATTTTCTAAAACCCTGAGACATCTTTCAGTTTTCTTGAGGTTCTCTAGGCTGCTATTTGTTAGAATTGTAACATTATCGCCTATGGCCTCTATACATGAACAAACTGAAATAGGAAAAACATCAGTTTTCAGCTTAACGTGGAGGTCTACTTTTTTCATATCAAATTCTAATAAACTGATTTAACTACCTATTGTTTTAATATATAAAACCTAAAATTTAATTTGCAAGTTTTGTCAGAGGTGGCAGGATTGCCCGTATTGTCCAGATTATCCAAAAGCCAATGGACAAATGAATCTTTATTTGAAGATTTCTATATAACCATTATGCGGACAAGTGCAGGAAAAAATGCCATTTACGGACAAGATAATCAAAATCAGATTTCGCCACCACTGATTGTGTTACCTAGGAGACTGTTTGATCCTCTTTAATTGATGAGAAACTTTGGTTCTTAAATCTCTTTCTATCAAATGTCTATATAAATTTGATATATTCAGTCGTTGACGCTAAAGATTGTATTAAGGTCTTCTACACACAGTATATCAAACCCCTCTGACAAAGCCTAAAGTTTACATTAGAAACATCTTGTCAAAGTGCTTGTAATCAGCACCCACAATAAAATCTTTGAAGAAGCAATAAAGATGTTATCTAGACGAATACACCTTTCATCAGGTCATCCCTATACTGGAATATCTTTCTTAGGCAACTTTTCTTTATCAATGTAAAACAAATACAAATTACATATAATTGATATAAGCATCTGTTACTATGCTTTTAAAAGGTACCTTGGGCAGGTCTAACTAGATTGTGATATCTGAAAGTTTGCATCCTTGGTAACAAAGTACACATATGGTTTCTTAAATCATTGCTTCATGAACTCAACTATGTTACAAGACTTTAGGAACAATATTTACCAAAGCAGATATTTGTCACGTTAAAAAATCATTCCTTTCACCATATAAAATCATCTCATGGCACTTTCAAAATAAACTGCCCACAACATTGAAAAAGATGTTTTCCAGTAGCTTTATTTCTTGGAAGGCAAGCAAATGGTTTATAACTCCTACTAACCTGTATCTACAATATGATCTAATGCACCTAAACTTCGGAGTTCTTCTTTGAACCATTCTCCAGCCCGACGTGACGTCAAACTCAACAAAGATTCCATCGCCAAATTACCAGTCTGAAACAATAAAATTATTCAGTTGACAGAAAACTCAGCAATTGTATAATGTATCATGGTTTGTTTCCACATTTTATGATAGGACCTGTAAAAGGCATGTTCTAAATTTGAAACTTTCTTCTAACCATGCAGTTTTTCAGATATCTACTATCATACCAGATTTTTTTTGTTTCAAAATTCTACAATTTAGGCAACAGTTTTGTACCTCATGCTATACATATTGCACCTAAGAGATTAGAGAATTGTTCTGTTGTTTTCCAATTTAAACTCAAAATAAAAACAACTAATTAGGTTTTATATGTTAACAATTTCTTCAAGAGTGTTTTGGGTTTTTTTCCAGAAAAAAACAACAACATGAAAAGTCTTCTTTACAACTAATGGCAAATAATTTCTGCTTTCTGGTTTAATAATTCAATGATCTCAACAAAAATTCAATTTGCAGCAAATACAACATTTCATTGATCAATACCCACAAAAGAAGAGTTATCTATTGTCCCTACATCAAAGGAAGTCATAATACTTACAGAAATACAATCTGTATCAACATTTTCCAGTTTACCACCAGTTTGCTGTAAGAACTCATGGTAAACTTCTTGCACTCTGTCCCTATTCCGTTTGAGAGCTCGTGTTGCTGTGGGACTTAATGTCATAGCTAAATCTTCCTGTTGGTCCACTCCCAGAAGCCTCAACATCAAGTTTAATGTTTCCCTCTCGAGATCCATGTTCAATCTGTCTCGACTCAACATGAACATCAAAGCTGATGTACACAATGCTAGACTCTATAAGTAATAATAATATATTGATTTGAGATTCACTTTTTCATGTACGCTTAAAACATTCAATGATACAAAACCTTCCATAACATAAAAAATATACATTTTATCAGGGATGGCAAAATCAACTGTCCATTTTACCCAGTCTGTACAAAAGTCTAAACGGATAAGTGCATTTTTACTGAGATTTTCTATACAACCCTCATACTGACAAATGCACAACAGGAGTTTGCATGTACGGACAAGTAAATCAATTGTCCATATTGCCTAAAAGCTTTACAGACAAGTGATGTTTTTACTGAAGTAAATCAAAATCAGATTTCACCTCCCCTAATTTTAGATGGTGTAATCTTAAAGTTAAAAAAAACAGTGCACTTATCAAAACAAAACACATTGCCACCTTCCTCTCTAAGATTCTGTTTATCTTTTATGTATTGTGTTGAGAAGGATGGTCACGACCTTCACATACTTATGAACATAAATAATAAAAAATTAAAAAAAAAAAAAGATAAAGATGCAAGTTGGAAAAAAAAAGGTTCTGTTTACTTACAGGGTCGGATGCAGCATCTTGTAAACATCCAAATATCTTTGTGACGGTTCCATGAGCTCTTAAATGCATCCTGAATGCTGGAAGTATACACTTCTGGGCTAGACCAACACAACTGAAAATATAATGTTCTTCCCATGATTTATTTACATAGACCTCATGCCTTGTTAACATCCATTCCAGCGTACTTAAAACTTAACCCTAAGAATGTTTGATAATTTTCTAAAAAAAGAAATTTTCAGTACTCTGTTTTCCATAAGCTTCAATATCTGCTTAACTTTGTTGAGGACAGATACAAGCCAGCCGTCAATTTACTTGGCGGCTGGTCTGGATCTAACCTGTAAGAATAAGCATGAAGTTTGTTTCAGCACTATAAGAGTTAATAAATCTTTCAAAAACTCAATTTCTAATTAACAAATTATCAAAGTGATGTTACTTTTAACAAAGAGTTTTATAACAAGCAGTTCATCAATTCATTTTAGTTTATGACCTATCATTTACACCATTTACAAGTGTCAGAATATATAATGTATCAAATGAAGTCATAACATCAGTTTCTAAGGTATTGGAGTAACTGAGGGGATGGTTTGGGCTTCTAATTTTTAAAATCAAATTTCAACTGAATGAATATATAAAATATTCGTAAGAAACCAAGATGTTTTTTTTAGGGATGTTCACAAACAGAAAAACTTTCAAGATATTTGTATGAAATATACCAACACATTTTGATCTATAAAGTTTGTGACACAACTTTTTGTTTGAGAGTCACTTTACTTTGTCATCAATTATGTTTTTTGGACTACTGCTAAATAGATGTTCAGCATCAAATGAGACTTGCAGGGAAAGGCACAAACATTGAGACATCATTGGACAAATAATCCAGATAAAAGTGACTTACCTAAGGCACCTTGTAGACATGGGTTCTATATCTTTGATTCCAGCCAATAAATACTCAATATCATCATCAAACTCCTGTGTCTCTCCAAATTCTTGACATTCATGGGCTTCTTTCACATTCTTTACAACAGTATACAACTAGAAAATAAACAATAATAAAAATCTTATTATAGACCATTCTTATATCAGAAAGGCTTTGTCAGATAAGTAAAAATCCTGAAATATATACTTCAAGGACTTTTTCTGCATATAAACATGTCTTTTTAAGACCGCTTCACAAATACAGCTCATAGTCACCTGTTGTCTCATGAATTAAATGGTGACAAAATATCATTGATCCAGAAGCATAAACAGCTAGCTATCAATGTTAGAAATAAAGTTTCACCAACATACATTGTGCAAAGCCATAAAAATTCTTAACCCTTAGCATGCTGTGTAATTTTCGAAAAATATATTTTTTGTATTGTCTGCTTTCCCAAACAGTAGATATCTGTGTAACTTTGAAGAGGAGTAGCCAACAGAGATTTTTTGTCTAAATTAAATCAATGGGCTCTTTGGACCAAAACTTCAAAAACAATGGGTTTCTCTATAGAAAAATTATTAAAATGAATGAAAGTAATAAGTTTTGGGGAAATTCTATGAGATTTTCGGGGCAAAAAATTATCACTGAGCCAACAGGTTAGATCACAGGCCAGCTGCCAATCTACTTGGCATGAAATCGGTTCAAGCGCTGTAAGGGTTAAGTTCTATGAGTGATCCTAATCTTAATCTCATGCCGGACACCAAGCCTAAGCTAGATATCATGACACAAAAAAACCAACAAAAAACAATCAAACATCATCATGAGGTCTGGATAAAGATTTGATGAGAACTTTTTTTTTAAAAGTAAAGTGATCTTTTGATTGAAAACTGGAGTAAATCATTATGTGTTCCTACCACCATTGTGGTCGACACAACAATGGATGCATGTAAGGTAACATGTTAACACCAGCAGAACAACTGCTCCCTCCTCACCTCTTTGTGCTCCTTTTTTACATGTAGAGATGTATATGCTTCACTGCCGTATTTGCCCTGCCAATGAATGGCCCTCATGAGTCGTGGCATCTCTGCAGGACCATCTTTGCCCGTCTTCTGTTTCTGCACCATGGGTTGTAGCTTGGGTGGTCCACCCTGATCTGGGGGAGTGCCTTCCTTTTTACCATTCTGTTTAGTGAGGGCTGGAGGTGGTGGCATCTAAACACAAAAGATAATTATTGACATACGCATTATTACCAAGGCAATCTTTTTAAAAGACTGACTAGAAAAACAGTCAAATAAGATCAATAATGTACACTCTGCTTTTACTCGAAATGACGTATTTCTGTTTTAAAGTAACAAGCTAGGAACATGCCTAATATTGTCTTGTCATTTAGGACATGCTTATCAATAGTAGTATGCTTAATTCATTAAAAATGCTTTCAATATATATGAATAAAGTTCAATCATAATGAACTTGTCAAACTAAAAATTAAAAACTGTGAAGACATACTTCATTCTATTCAATTACAAACTACCATTTTCAGAATACAATCAATTCAACTACGTAAAAAGGTAGGAAACTCATAGTCTTGTCTGCTTCTGAATATCTTGATGCATGATTGATAAATAGCAAGAGATTTCAACTCAATAAAATAGTTTAACTATCTAGCAAAAACCTTCCATTATTTCAAAGTTACCAACTTTCACATTTCCATGTTTTATCTAATTTCAATTATTTTCTGTTCGTTTGTTAGAGCTATGGCCAATAATCATTACAAAAGTAAGTTTGTCAAATTTAAACTGAAGTAAAAGCTCAGGACAAATCTGAACCTTCGCAGAAAAATAAAAACTCTGATAAACAAAGTATTAAAAAGAAAAAAATGTCTTACCTCATCATCACCTTCTGATTCCTGCCAGGATCTTACATTATACACGGCAGCTGCCTGAAATGTACACAACAATGTAGCACTTCCTTTTAAATATATTGGTATACATAGGACTAATGTTCCGGAAAAAGGTGCTCTTACATTGTTATTCCTTGACCCCCATAATGTTTATCATATGACCCATTAAGGACATTCTCGGTAGTTTTATCTGCACACTTCATCTGCGCATCAAAGGGAGATAATTAATTGTTAGCAAAGAGGTACTTGCATAGTAGTCAGATACATTTTTTTATTCGGATGAAATTTACTGTTTCCATTTTCTCCAATGAATTATCTTTTTATCCATACAACTTTAAAGGTTTATCAACACTATTATATATTTCTCATTCATGTTAAGCCCCAGCTTCTATTTTTCAAGTTTAAAGTTATTTTAATCGTTTTTATAAATGTTTTTCAAATACGGTTACCATGGAAACTGTTATTTTACAGAAAAAATAACTTGTCAACATATACTTTTTTTGCATTTTGTATTTCAAGATTAAATTTTACTTCACATACTGAAAAATAAGAAATTTCTATGAAAGGAATTTTCAAATATCTTGATTTATCTGTAATAAACATATCAATTTTCATTGTTTGTTGTTGAATACAAAATTTTGAAAAACTGATTTTGGGTTACAAAAATTGTTCAGATTGTAATTATTTGAAAAACATTGAATCATAAAGAATTGAATGTATGAATACATGTTTTTTGTGGTATTAAACCTTCCAGAAATCATTTTATTACCCTTGAAGATGGTATAGTCATTTTGACATTTTAGCCCCAAACCGTTACCAAGGAAACTGTCATTTTACGAAAAAAATAACTAATCGACCTGCATTGTCCTTAAAGATTATTATTACTGTCTAGAAATGAATCAAATAATTGCTTTTCTGATAAGTATATCAAAACAGAGATCTATATGCTGTATGACAAGTTCAATGATTACCAATTTCAACTTTAGGATACTACATAGACAAAGGTTCTTGACGCAAAGTACACTTTTCCTTACCTTCTTTGGACTTGAGAATATTTTCTTAGGAGCAGCACCACGTGCCCGGAATATCTTCCTCTCTGCTGGAGGTGTTTTGATGGATTTTGATTTCTTTGGAGGAGGCATTGCAACTTCCTAAAATAAACAAACCAAAATTTGGTGAACTTCGGCATCCAGTAAACAGGGTTGTCATTAAGAAACCATTATCAAAGCAAACCATCAGTTAAAATCACTTGTAAATCAGTTACTTCATGCCCAGCCATAAAGTCTGATAAAAGAAGGTTGTCTGGCTGAATCAATTAGATCTTAACCTGGATCTGTTACTTAAAATCTTAATGAAAATCCTGACTTAATAAAAATACTGTTTTAATGTTTACCATTTTGGTACAGCATAAAGGCCAAAGCCTGTGACTCCTATAGCTTTCCTGGATCCACCAGTACTAGGCTAGGACTCAGAGACTTTCCAAAGGCCACTCCCACAAAACCAGAGGTCAATGGGGCTCAAATCCAGGACCCCGTGTTTTTAGTCCACCATCTTAACCACTGAACCACCCAGGACCCTAATCATGTATCAGGATCAACATAAATTATTATCCCTTGTAAACCAAATACAACATGCTTGAAACAGAAGATTTAAAAATCAACTGTAATAATAGGTGGAAAAAATTATATAACAAGAAATTCTTCATAATTTTGATCACATTCAGCCTCTTCACATTGCTTTTTAGAGAAAACTGACGTGGCGGCTGGTCTGGGGTTACACTGTTTGCCATCTTAGACGACATCAAGTTCTACCTTTAAATAAATACAAATGATAACTGTCGTGACTAGATGCTGGAATAATAGCGCTAAGAAAGAGCTGAGTCAGTGGTTTTTATTTATGCCCGAGTGCCCCTTTTCGCGTGACGCGGCCCATATACTCATCATCATAATAAGCCAGTGGTCATTTGCTGTTTTACACATCATATTATTTCATAACCTATAGAATTAAGCCAATACTTTTGCTACTTATTAAGATTGTTTAAACCAGATGATTCCAACAAGTACCAAGAATATATGGTTCTGGGAAAATAATAAAGAATTAAGCTTAACCCATTACCAAACTAAAACAAAATTTGACCAGTTTGTTGCAGACGACTTTGGAAAACATAATGGGAAAAGGATAATTTGCTCTAAATGAGCAATTACTCGTTTTCCCACATGGTTTGCTGCTCTATCAGAAGAAATGTCCTCTGCAAACTCTTTCAAATTTGGAAAATAAAAATTTGGCATTTGGTAAAGGCTTACGTTGATATTTTTTTATCTGGACCTCTTATTAATTACCTGTGATGAGGTATCTGTGTCTGTCTCCTGACTTTCGCTTGTAGTCGACTGTTGTGAACTGGACAGCTCGGAATTTGAAACCTGTGAGCTGGACAGCTGTGAACAGTCTGCATCCATACCTGTATCTGCTGTGGCCACAGATTCCTGCGACAACTCCACATCTTCCTCATTAATCTTTGGAGTGGATTCCTCACATTGAACTGTTTAAATCAAGTTACAATTCTATAATGACAAGATGACTCTCACAGAATTTGGCAGAGTTAGCAATGTTCCAGTAATACTTGGATTCATGAGGTTGAAAAATCAATTGTCTATATTGCCAAGCTTGTAAAAAGCTTTGGAGGCTATATTTAAGAAAGATGGAACCTGAATGAATGAAAGCGGTTTTCTTGACCTTATGTTGATTGAATTATCATTTAATTAACTGTAGAGTGTTTTCATCTGCATCAATGATTTGTTTTTATTAATATTGCTTGAAAATCTAATTCATTAGTGGTGAATCAAATATCAACCTAACAAAAAGACTACTGAAAAGCATTTTTTCAGACAAACTAAAATTCTACATGTATGCTCGGACATTTTAATTTAAACCAAAAGGAACTACAAAATACTTTTTAACACAATGACAAAAAGAAAATTTGACCTGTATTACATATGTTAACATGTTGTTTTCAACTCGAAGTTAAACATAAAATTGGATAATCAATAACTTGCAAACTAATGCCTGCTATTATCACCATTTGAAATGATTGCATAGGAAATAGTAATAAAAAAAAGTAAAACATACCTTCAGTTACAAGATTTTCTTGTTTTAATTCAGGAGTAGAAGTTCTATCATCATTGCTTTCATGACTTGTTGGGATACTCTCTTGAGTCGTTTCTACTGTTTCCACAGCTGGCTCCTGAGATTCCTCCTCGGTGTTGGGTTCCATGTAATTCTTATTTCTTGAACGGAATATACGGTGATATTTTCTAGGCTGAACAGCATTCTTTATAATAGTATCTACATTCACATTTTTTGGGGCTTGAACAGGATTATTTCTGCCACTCCTTCTGGTAACTGGCTGGATAGAATCATCTGTCTGACTGTTATCCGTCTCTGACGATACAGTGAGAGGTGACTTTGATCTGCCCCGTACTTTTGGAGGTTCATATTTCACAGGCACTAAATCAGGATCTTCATCCATATCATATGGGTCCGATTCTGGTGCTTGAGATCTAGTCTTTCCTCGAGCAATGTCTCCAGCAACTTTCTTTTTAGATTTGACTAAATCTTTTAAATTGTCTTTGAAATATTTAGTCTGTGTATTGCTCTGCTTCAATTCACCCCCAGCTTTTGGTGAACAAACAACAATTAGGGTGGTCCCTGAATCATGCTTCAGAACATTTTTATGAACCACCTGGCTATTGGAAAGCTTTCCTATGGGATCTTTGGGGGTGACATTTTCAGTGAATTTGGAATAGACTTCTGGGTTTAGGAACTGACTTCTGAACTTGACTGTTACTTCTTCACCGTCTGCTGTCACCATGGATTGCTGTTCTTGCTTTGGTCTTTTAAATATGTCTTCGCTATCATCCTCCATCATAAAGCTATCGTCTGTGATATCTATATTAGATGAACCATCATCCTTCTCTATGTATAACCCATCTTCAAGCTCTTCCATAGCATCCTGGGATGGTGTCTTTCCAGTACTTGTACTAGGTGTATCCTGTGATGAATCGAGGGAGTCCCCATCAAATATGCCCTTTGTATCTCTCGCAGATTTCAGGAAAGGGTCCATTTTCATTTGCGTCACTTCTTGTTCTTCCTTGATCTTTCTCCCTGCTCGTTTAGTGTATGTTCTCGTATTCCCTTTCTTGACAGTCATCTCTTCTGTTCCAAAATCATCCAGTGCTGTCTTTGTCTTATGTTGTGGGACAGCAGGTCCACCTTTGGTCTGTGCAGAAAGCCTGACAGCAGGTTGTAGAACCACTGTTCTCACTGGCTGAGCAACAAATACCTTTTTATTGTTGTTTTTCTTTGGTGATCTATCCGAGTCAAACTCAAAACTAAATGGATCACTGGATTCCTCTGAATCTGTCTTGATGCGCTTAGCGTCAGGACCATCATCTTTTCTGGGTTTACTGTATGAAGCATTTCCCCATTTCATGGTGGTAGGTTTAGCTTTATTAAAGATTTCGTCAAAAGCTTGGCTTGAAGATGATTGCTCCCTACTACCTTTTCCATAGGTCCGTCCACCATAATGTCTGACTTCAGTCATGTTGATAGACCTCTGATTCCCCTTATTACCTGAAGTAAGAATAAAATTCAATTACTATCTTCCATGCATACCATGTAAAAGTACAGCTATTGAGTGAAGCTTTTTTCATCATTTGGACATTGATCATGCTTTGCTACGTCTCAATGCCATCGTGATTTATATGTTACAAAGATTTCGACAACCAACTGAGTGATTTTAACTTGCGAATTTCATGTTCAAAGGCACTGAAAAATAAACGCAAACTTAAAAAACATACATTTATAATCAATGAATCGTTACATTACAACCCACACAAGTATCCGATTTACCTCTTATAAGCGAGTCATTTATCATTTAACATTGAGGAAGCTCCAAATGAAGTCTTTGCCGGCCATGTTGTTTACAACTGGCGGGGAATTTCCCGCGATTATATGTCATCTCATTCCGAAGAACATTATGAGGATGGTGTACACGTCTTATCCAAGATCAAGTTTTGTTTAATACAAAAGTTGTACAGCAGTCTAATTTTATATATACATCCATCATTTCAAATGAGTAAGAACAAAACTAAAGAATCAAATATGGAAAATAGGGATAAATAATTTAAGTCGATGTATAGTATCAAAATTTATGCTTATAAATATTGAACTCCAGTTATTTGCATTCACTGTACTAAGGGTGGTACATGTATGTTGGAATTTGAGAGTTGTGAGAACCAAGAAATGTGTTCATTTTTGGTTGATTTAAAGCAGCAATGTTTCTGAATGATTACAGGTCAGTTCGGTAAATGACTGGTTTGGTAAAAATGTAAACTATATTTAAGGGTCTGGTTGGTTTGGTAATAAAATACCAATACTAGAAAAACAACAGTTTAATTGGGTGTGATAAACAAATCCCATATCAATTTAATGTAAATTAATTAACACTTACTATTATTTAGATACATGCAAAATAGTTCATTTCTATTTTGATACACACTGTAATTTCCATACTTACAACATTTTAATTCACACAAAATATAGTCAATGATTTGAGCAGAGACATGGATGTTATCTATGTCTCAGATTTGATTAAAGTAAAATCTGTGCAGTTCATTTTATAATGCAAACACTTAAATTAATCAATTATAGTAGGACTTTCTCATCCTAAGTATTAAAACAATCAAACTAGTTGTTTAAAGGAGGAATTTCATAATTTAAGTACTACAACAAATACATTTCATACACTACGTACAATTACTTTTTCTCTGGTATAGGTTTTACCAAACCAGCCAGACCTTTTACTCTAGTTTACTTTGTTACCGAACTAGTCATTTACCGAAACGACCGTCACCCTTCTGAATTACAAAAGATTTGTGATAAATTGCATTTCACAAAAAAATAACAATCTTTTCATAAAACCTATGTTTATCGTTACATTTCTTGCAACAGCAAAGAAATACAGACAAAATGATTCACAACCAATAACTCACTTTTACCTGACTGATGTGTGAACTGTATCTTTTTGTTTTTGAAAGAAACGGAAATCAATTGAATAGTCAGGAATTTCAACTAAAAAAATATCAAAATGACCTTTGAAATCAAGGAACAATTGAAAAGCTTACTTCTGTTTTAAGGAAAAGCAATAGTTAAAAAGGAACCGCAACCCGCGTACACTTAAAGTTTTGGCTAACATTGAACAGGGTTCGAAAGCGAAGTTTCGTTTCAGAATGGGTTGTTTACAAACATTTACAGGAATAAATTGACGATCTGAGGACTGTCGCGAGCTAAAAAAGACATTATTTTGAAACATCAACACCATATTTACCTCAGTTTCAAAAATTGTAACGCAACACAATGCAGTTGATACAAGATTCTATCTTTTTCCTTCAAAACAATTGTGTTTTGGTACGCTTAGGCGCCATATTGAAAGTAATGAAATCGGTCAGTGCGCATGCGCAGTTTGACATAAATCGTGATTTTGTACACCAATTTATAGGCTTGGTTTCGAATTTACAAAGGGAATTAAATCTGTAAAGATGAGAATTAGTAAAGAAGCATTTGTCTCACCTTTGACTGTTAATATTCGATGTTATATGTCCTCAGACAACTGTAATGGTTGATTGCAAAATACGTTCTTTAGAAAATTGACCTTGGTACTAAAACTTCTGAGTTTATGAAGACTTACTTATTGTTAGTTAAAGAGACAATAATGCAACATTCAGGCATGTTCGGCAATACAATTTAACGTGAAGATTGCCTTTCATTTAAGAACTGATAAGGCAATCTAACGGGAGATTAATTTCCCCATGCAAAACATTCTCAATATTTTCCGATCGCGTCAAATTGGTCTGACGAATCAGTGGTTTTGTGTTAGTTGGGCTTTCCAAAGGACTTTATCAAATATCAGCTGTAATGTTGGTAAACAAGCGGTTCTAGAACAACTTCCTTATCCCAGCATCCTAGAACAATGTCTTAAAACTAAATTCAAACCATCTCTACAACGCCTGATTACTTCAAATACAGTTTCTTCACCATACATGTATTCCCCTATGGAATGATTTAACAGCGAACGTTGCTGAGGCCCACTCTTTGGCATCATTCAAGCGTGGACTTTCAACATTGTCAGATTATGACAACTAAAGTAGCCGTTCTCTCCCGGCTGTGAGTAGCACTATTTGATGAGCTAGAGCTGTATCAGCGGGATTTTACACCCTAGTACCGCCACGGAAGCTGGATTGATCATGCTCCGGTGGTGCAAAGGCAGTCTAGGATGTGTGTCTATGTTTCCTTTCTTCTACTATTTGCATTCAAGATTATCTTGTCCGCCACTCTTCTAACTTTCATATCATTGCGCTTTGTCTTTTAAATCTTTTTTCTTGAACGCACCGTTGTGTGATTGTCAAATAATTATGACAGAAGAACATATCAATGTAGAATCTAAAGTAGAACAGAGAAGCACATGACAAAAAGAAATAACATTATATGGGTAGTCTGCATTTCATTGGCCTAGTATATCGGGTCCAGGGTACCGTTTTACTAAACAACTTAAGGAAAATATTTGCGTAAGTCTTAACTGAAAAACAAAGATAGTATCTTCAATGAAAGTACAATAATGCAATGTGACACGTCATAGGAAGCCCGTACGTATACCCCGCCACCAGCCTTGTTCTGTACATGAATTGACCAGTCGCGAAATACGCATAGGATGCATTTTCATAACCGTTTGTCCAATGAAAATATGTAAAAACCTCTGACAGACAATTGCACTTTAGCATTGATGGAATATATCATGAAATATGGTTCAGTGCAATACTTAGTTACTATGTAGTCTTGCTTGGACCCTTATATTGTGGAAAAACCTCCGTCAAGCATTGGCGGCGGGGTCTAATAGACTGAAATATTAGAAAATATAACCAGATATCTTCCTACCGGTGTTACACATATGTAACAAGGGGAAGCATTTCAGGAAAAAGATCATGCAATTTCTCCACTTCTACTAGCATTATTCATTTTTGTAAGCATTTTTATTTCTAGCTTTGGAGAACGATTCGTTTAGTAAAGAGTTGGCATATGTGATATTGGTTTAATTTGGTACAAGTTTATAATTATATTCAAGGTCAGAGCGGAAACATTTTCATCTCCATTCATTGGCAATCGCTCTCATTCGAGTTGTTTTACAACAATGTATGTGAAATACAAAGAACACGTGTAATAAATAATGTTTATTTAAACAATCAACAAAACATAAACATTTTATACCGTATGTCATACACAAACCATCATTTTATGATAGAATATATTTTACAATTGATGTAAATGTAGTCATCTACACGATTTATTATTTAAAAGGAATACACAGGTTTTGGGAAACATTATGAATAAAAGAGAAAGTGCACATACTATACAATATCCTCTTTTACCACAATAACTTAAACTTCCCGGACGCCATACAATGAAATTATATTGGAAAGCAGTGACTTTGAAAATAACCTTTGCAATTCATCTGTTTCTAGATATATGTCTATAAACTTTATTCAGCGCATGTGATGTATGAAAGAAGTAATTGTGGAAACAAATGATATGTGACTACTTTTGCATGAGAACTCAATATTTGAAACACATGGATTAACCCTTAGTATGCTTGGTAATGTTCTAAAAATAAATTTGTGTCTTCTGCTTTCCAAAACGTTATGAATCTGCTTAATTTTGTTAAATGAAAGATACTCAGAGTAGCAGCCAGGTTAGTCACAGGCCAGCCACCAATTTACTTGCCGAGTGCCCTGAATGTAACCTGTTTGCATAAGCAAAAAGTTGATTCCAGCACTATAAGGGTTAAACTGGAGTTTTTCACAGATTCCTGTTACATGTAACTATAATACAGCATAATTTCTATATGAATAAAATACTCGTCCAAGCTCTATCACTGCCGATACATTTCATCACATTTTAAAATGTTGTTTGCAAACCCTTTCAATTTGGGACAGTCGAAAATTTGTTGTTTGGGAAAGGGTTAAGGCCCATTTTTGATGGGGCCGTACGTATATAATAATAATCAGTTTACGGGAGATAGGGTTTATCTATTTCGAAATCTAATTGGTATATCATTTAAGATTTGATAAGATAACTAAGTATCTGGATCATAGTACGGTGGGTATTTACCACCCCTTGCATTCAAACATGCTTGAGAAAATAGTTAAATGAAATGATATAAACATTCATGATGTCTTATAATATTTCGCATATAAATCTTTTAACGAAAGTGCTTTGATGTAGTTTTCTTTACTGATAAGTGTTAAAGTGTTGCTTGTTGATATATCAGAAAGGAAATGGCAGGCAAAATTACATTGTCAAATATTTTATTTAATTTTCTTTCGAATATTTGTTTTCGAAAACGAATTTATTAATTGAATTTGAAACGTCGACTGCTTTAACCCATTATCAAACAATAGCGACATTTGATCAGTTTGTTGGAGTTTTCTGAAAAACATTGTGGGAAAAGGAGAATTTCTCCTTTTACTAGTATGTTTTATGCCACATCAATAAATTATTTTTCAATTTCTTCCAATTTTGAATTGTCGTCTGCATACTCATTCAATTTCGGGTAGTCGAGAATTTGACGTTTGGTAAAAGGTTAAAGAAGCAAAACATTGCAAAATAAAATATCATACTCATATGGGAATAACAGAGCCTTCAGCAAGATGTTTCCCCTTATTCCCATCGTTAGTTCATGCTTTAGAGTTTAAACAAGTGAGGCATGCATATAAATACCGTCATACCATGCACCAACTATATCAAAGGAATACACACATTTTCATGACTTTAATCACCTTATAACGCTACTACTGCAAATATTATCAGGAATAATTATAATAATAACTGTTTGCTCTTCAATAGCAATTTCCACTTTTAACTAGATAGATGCTGCACCGAACCGGAGGGAAATGATCAACACATTGGGATGGGAAACCCTGGAACAAAGGAGAAAACAGGCCAATGCAGTGATGATGTTCAGGATCACATACAACCTTGTTGACATCGACATAACATCATACATTGTCCCACAAGGAGCCACAACAAGAGGTTCGTACCACCTTACTGCAGAACAAACATAATGAGGGACTCTTTCTTCCCATCTGCTGTCCTCATGTTGAACAGCCTGTCAGTCAGCCTAGCCACAGCACCAAGCCTGGAAGCTTTCAAGTCTGGGATTGCTGCCGCCGTGTAAACTACATATCACCCTGATTCTTATTATTGTAATACTTTTTCTTTTAAATTTGGCACCGGTGACTCTCCCTCACCATGTAAATACACAACCATGCGACTATACCACCATGTTGCGGTCATGTACATCACCGGAAGAAGAAGAAGAAGAAGAAATGTCACCTTCCCATTCTCGATTTATCTACAGATACTTTTGAATTGGTTTAGTACAAAATATCAATATCGAGAAATGAATTACGTTACATATTTGCTATTGTTCTCTATGTGTTACTATTACGATTGAGAGTTTAATTTATCGACTGTATTTATCTGCAAGTTTATGCAATACAAATTAATCCAATACCCTGAACTATTTCTTTTCAACACACCTTCCAACAATTATCTTTGAAACAATTGTGATGGACGCTTAAATAAAAGTATCTTAATTTTTGATGTATTGATTTGAATGAAAACCACTATTTTCCCTTCATATCCGTTACCTGTTACAACTCAGGGTCAAAGGGATATAAGAATAAGCCCTTCACACCTGTGTAGGACTTGCTTTAGTTTTGTATTGAACCCTTAAACCGGTGTTTGGATACACACTTTCCGCACAAATGATTCATGTGGTGAATATCTTAATAATGAATAAATAACATACTTCGACACTGGATCAGGATATCAGAGGTCGGCTAATACTATGCATCTTGTTTATATAGCTCGGGTACAAAACCATTACTTAACTTCTAACCCAAGGTATTGGGCATTATTTGTCAATCTCTTGCCCTACCTATGCTAGCACTTTTAGTAGAAACTTCGAAAATTAGCTAAGTTACGTGGGAAGAGGAACCTTGTTTCAGGGCGTATGATAAGAAAACCCAGAGAGAAGAGCCACCAATGTCAAGGCCACTATGTCACGTGGGAAGAAGAATCCCGAAGCATGCTCGGATCCCTCACCATGCTGCTCTGTCGACAGTTTCCATAGTTATTGATGACCTGTTCGAACTCATCGCTAATTCCTTGTCCGTAATGGTACATGTTCTTTCTGAATTGCGTCGCCTTCCGTACCTTTGCCGATGGCGCCGGCGACTGCAATCGTGGCATCTGAAACTTCCAGTAATAGTTTGGGTTCGCGTGGAATTCATCTCCATCTTTCTCCTTGACTTGCAATTCAACGCGTTTGGGCTTTAAAACGCCCGATTTCTTCTTTAATATAGATTTAAGTTCCCTGCCGGGACTGTCCCGTGGTGAAGAGGCGTTCGATGATACACCGTCGTTCTCGTATAACTCTGTTGGTACCATGTTAAACCCTACACTCTTGCGCCTTTCTCTTCTTACGGCTACTTTTTCTTCAGATATTGGCTGGTTTCGTCGTTCCTCTTGCCTCGATGGCGCCTGTTTGAATTCATGTACATGTAGAGATGGTGAAGGATCCTGCAAGTAATGATGCGGTAGTACCATTGGCGTAAGGCGGACGTGGGGTGATCTGCTCGAATAGGGCGAATTGATACTACTTATTGTCTGAGCACTTTCAAACGACACTTTCGACCCTGATCGCATGGAATCCGGGGAATGGAGTCTTAATCCACGGGGAATATGCTCCGTCATTCCACTGCGGTTAAAACAACGGTCATGACCGCGTAATTTGTACAGACTGAGCGATTTGGTAAAGAAGTCACTCGAATATCGTTGTTTAATTTTCTCCACGTCATCTAATTGTTCCGTTAGATCTAAGGTTTCAATTAAGCCGAGATGCACTTTCCCTGACGAGTCAACACTTCGCGAACTTTTGGGCGACGCAACCCGTGGCGTATGCGTCTTTTCAAGGGCTCTAATCTGTTGTGAAAATAGTTCCGGATGCTGACGCGGAGTGATAATGGTGCCATCATGTTTGTTGATTGCATCAGCATCACCAAGGAGCGGTTTCCGAAAAGGATCATTTGCACTTGACTGAAAGATCCTATACTCATGCTCGTCGCTCCGAAAGCTTCCTCTAGAGACAAGGCCCTTACGGCGCTGATGTTTGGGGTTTCTCTTGTCGGTGTCACGTGATGCTATCGAGCTGATTCTGCGCGGTACGCACTTCCGCTCGGTGGACATAGGAGGGAGTACAAACGGCTCCTTGTTGTACTCCGTCGCCAAGGAAAGAGTACTAAGCTTCCTGCGAATCTGGGCAAACGTTGTCTCATCCGGTTCGAGAAAGCTTTTCACTTGTTGTTTCTGATTTTCTTTTACCTCTGGCGCGTCCGTCTGTCCATTATCACGACTGCCCGTACCGTCGTCGGCTGTGTGAACATTCTCGGTGTTGTTGTTGTTGTTGTTGTTGTTATTGTAGTACTTAAACTTGTAGACCAATGGACTTGACGTCTCCTGAAGATACATGGCACGGTGATTGATATGCAACCCATAAACACCGTGTTATAAAATAGTTTTTTAATCCAAGCGATCACATTAATTAAGTAACGTCATATTTATTTTTTGGTATATCCTGTTTCTCTCTCACAATTTCGCGTTGATCTAAAGTGCGTGATACCCCGATGAACTACAATGTGATGTGTCTCTATAAATTCCAACATGCCAAGTCTATGAAAATGTACATGTCTGTACAGTCTTAATATATGTAATTTATATTCCTTCAAATAACTGCATTATTTCGTAAACAATTTTCCCACCATGTGCACGGGGTCATGATAATTTTACGATCGTATCACATTATCTCTGAGATATGCGCATTAGATTGATCACACTATAAATAAAGGCTTAACATTAAAGATCTTTAACAGATCCATTTGCTGGTTGAACAGTTTCCGTCGTACATGCGTACCATTGTAATACAGACTATCAGGGGTGACACCAGAAAAACCACCGTTTGTCATACTAATTGGGTATTACCCCGATCTCTGTTTGATATACAGGCTTTCCTATACGGAACTACGTAATGCGACTGTTTTCTCTTGTCTTCTTGTCCCATTTTTAAAAGACGCATGGCCGACTTATTTTCATTTGTTTAACGAGAAGAAATAAATTAATTACTAACGCTATCCAATGAATGCAAGCCCAAAGCGAGCACACATATACAATGAGATATCAAGTAAATTAACACCAGAACTAGCATAATGAAGTCTTACTCTACAATGGTAAAAAGATACGTACCTTGTCATTTAAACAATGCCACTTTACAGTCTGTTCAATGAATAGCCGTTTCTCCTAATGTAATGCGATTCACAACTTAGTCGACCATTACCCCATAAATATAGTTTATTATTCCACGTTTTTTATACAGTAACATAACCCTATTATAGACAAATTCGCCAACGCAGGCTTATGCATACGATTTTAACAACTCAAATTGCAATCAATGATTCCGTTTATTAGAGTGCAGATGTGCGAGACAGGCATACAGTCAGTATTATTTGTTTTTGACGGGTTTCTCATTACTCATCTGTCGCATGAAATCCATTGTTGCTTGTCCATGAAGGAAAATGCTTTCGTTAGTCGCGAGCCATGATCCGTTGAAATCGTACATAGCCTTTGTAGAGCGTTCGACCTCCCTTCACCTCGTTAAAAACCACAGCCTGATTCACTTAACCCTTTACCAAACGCCAATCTTTGTACTGTCCCAAATTGAAAGTATCCACAGACGACATTTCAAATGTGACTAAATTGAAAAATAATCTTCGGATAGTGCAGAAAATATTGCTCATTTAGAGCAATTTCCCCTTTCCCCACAATTTTTCCAGGGTCGTGTGCAACAAACTAGTCAAATAGCCTGATACACTAAAACCCAAACGAGCATTCGTCCTCGTACTTTTGTTGCAGTCATACCAAAACACAGTGACAAAAACAGAAACTGCTCTGGACGGACAATTCGAGTTTATTATTCAGTACTTTAAAATGTCGCAACAATATCGATTGCAAGAAAAGTTGATGTTTCGAACTATTTGTTACTGTATATACCGAAAAGGTGTTTTGTCTAAATGATAGCCTGGTGCACCAAAAGCCGAATGAGGAATCTTCCTCGTATTGCTACTTTAGTCATACCAAAACACTGTGACAAAACAGCGATTGTTTTGGATAAGCAATTTTTTAACAATCCTGTCGATAATGTGCAGTAGCGGTGAAGAAATCCAATGAGGTAGGATAGATGCATCGATAAAGATCTGGGTACCGTTTTACTAAACAGTTTACGCTTAAGATTTGCGTAAGTCTAAAACAACAATTCCTCTTATTTCAATATTGGACGAAGCAATATTGCAAAGTGACACACCATTGGAATCGTCTCTCCGAGACGCTTCCAATGAAGTGCCACTTTGCAACATTGTACTCTCATTGAAGATACTATCCATGTTTATCAATTATGACTTACGCAAACATTTTCCGTAAGTTGTTTAGTAAAACGGGCCCATGGTCATGATGATTGTTGAAAATGAACTTTACCTATACCCTTCAATGGTAAGCGACTGACTGATAAATGAGAATAGATCAATGACTGACAGTGTACAGTGCCTTTTTATCACAAGGCAATGCGATATATCATGTAACCCTTGGAAGGCTGGGTAATTGCCTAAAAACATATTGTTTTGTCGTCTGCTTTCCAAAACCTTAAATATCGGCTTAATTTCGTTAAGGAAAGATACTCAGAGTAGCAAACAGGTAAGATCACAGGCCAGCTGGCCTGGATCTAAACTGTTTGCATAAGTATGGTTCCAGAACTATAAGGGTTAAGCAAGGAACTTGTTGGTAATCTCGCAAAGCGTTTTACGTTCTCCGCCGGATTTAAACACATTATCCCGGATTAAACAGGATCTGTCCTAATTGGCCGAAGTGGGTAGCCCTCTCGGGTCATCATAAGCACATTGGGCAAGCTTATCTGACTCTTCAGTCTTTGATTCCGAGATTTGATAATTTGAAATTCTTCATTCGATTTAGCTTGATCATATTTTATTGCATTATTCCTACATGTGTAACAAGACATATATACAACAAACAGATAAACATGTATTGAAACAAGACATGAAAAGTAAAAAAAAAAATACAATTGGATTGGGCTCAAATTACTACATTAGCGATTGACCTTCTCTTCATTCGATGAAGGTTGTTCCATCATCTTTATAATGCCTCATGGCGGATCAGACCTTGAATAAATGAAAAGGCTTATACTGGGCAATATTCTTTAAGTGAGTAGACATTTTTTTTTTATTTGTTTATCTTATTTGTTTTACATAGATTGTGAAGGAAGCTTGATTAAACATATTTATATTGATATCTTGGACAATATCTTTTTTGCGTAGAGTCTTGTACGTTTTGTTTTTGTTTTTTCTTTTATGATTTTACATCGATTGTGAAAGAGGCTTGATTAAGCCTGTTCAAAGTCGCTCTCGATTACTGCTTCCTGGATAGGGCTTATATTGGGTAATAATTCTTTTTGCGTAGAGTTTTGTTTCTTTGTTTGTTTTATTTGTTTTACATCAATTGTGAAGAAAGCTTGATTTAGCCTTTCCAAAGTCACACTCGATAACTGCTTCCTCGATATAACACCGGTACTCGCGCCGATGTCTTGGTTAGTCCTGGCAATTTTTTCCCTGCCTGCCGGGGATTCGACCCCAGGACCCTCGGTAGAAGAGGCCAAGGCTCTTCCACTGTTCCGCTGTCGCCCACAATTAAGGCACTTCGAAGCAGATCGCAAATTATTTCATCTGGCTATTGTAAAACATTTAAAGTTTAAATGTTTTACAATAGCCAGATGAAATAATTTGCGATCTGTTTAAATTTTAAACAAAGCTGAATGATTGGAATATAGCTCACTCTAATAAGGTTATCTTAGATTGAACGTGTATAACACTGGTCATTACCGTTTATCCAATAACGTATTCGTGAACGATTGGCGTGGATTAGTTCGAACAAGTTAAAGTCTGGTTCTTGGATGCATTTTTTGATACGTTTAACCCTTTACCAAACGCCATTATTTCGACAGTCTTAAATTGGAGGAGTTTGCAGACGACATTTCAAAATGTGACGAAATTGAAAAAAAAGAATTCTGATAGGACAGAAAAAATTGTGGAAAAAGCAGAATTTGCTCCATTTCCCACAATGTTTTCGAGAGAGTCTGCTACCAACTGGTCAACTGTATCAATTGTTCGGTAACCGGTTAACCCATAAACTATAGAACGTTGAGAGTTGTCCAAATTGAAAGGTAATCATGCTGTACAAACAACCACACTAGTCTTTGTGAAGTCGGCAAGAGCCAGCTTTACTGAAGCACGAATCTTTCCAAGGGACGCTCTCATTTTTTGATAATGAATTCTTAACCCTTAGAATGCCGTGTAGTTTTCTATCAATAGATGTTTTGTGGCGTCTGCTTTTCGAAACCTTAAATATCTGCTTGATATTGATGAGGAAAGATGCTCAGAGTAGCAAGCAGGGTTAGATCACAGGCCAGCCGCCAATTTAATTGGCGACTGGCCTGTATCTAACGTGTTTGCACAAGCATTAAGTCGGTTCCAATACTATAAAGGTTGAGTCGTCTGCTGAATGTACATGATTGTGAATGATTTTGGTTAAATCTTACGGGTTTATTGTTATCCTAGGGTCAGTAATATGTAATACAATAACAGTGTCAGCTAGGCGTTAATTCACAAAGTACAAAATCAAACACAGAACAGATCAGACCATCCTTTTTTAAACAAGTATATAGTACATTTAACGTTGTTTGTATAAATCATCACATCATGGGTTTTTAAGGAAGGTTATACTCAATCCGAGAATCAACATTTGATATCAAAGAGTGAAGAGATTATTCAAAAATCAAAATTATGACTGATGTCTATGAATTGATTATGAACACTCAAAAATGTTTGACGAGCCTCCAATGCTGATTTATATATTTTGCCAACTACCAATTAACAAAGCATTTATAAACTTTATCTTTATATAAGTAAAGGGCTAAAAACCATACTGATGTGCGTACTTTCGCTTTACTACCGCATAGGTTCCATTTTCACGGCAGAGCGGGTAAAGGACAAACTCAATGGATAGAATTAAACTGTGAGTCCAAAAGGTTAGTCCTTAGGTGGTTGAATTCTGGCGTGAAAAACAACCTGGGTTTGGCATTAATTCTCACAGGCTCTCTATTTTGTATGACGTTTTAAGGGAATCATAATTCCAACTTATGCAAGTAAAATCACCTTAACATTTAGAATGCTGGATATTTTCTAAAAAGTGGAATTTTGTGTTGTCTGCTTTCTAAAACCTTAAATATCTACTTAATTTTGACAAGCAAAGATACTAAGAGTAGCAAAGAGGTTAGATAACAGGCCAGCTTCTAGTTTACTTGGCGGCTGGCCTGGCTCCAGTCCTTTTGCATAAGCAAGAGTCGGTAAGAGCACTATAAGGGTTAAAGGTGCTTTTACACAGAATAAAGAACATTTATACGCTATACAAGACTATCATTAACCTTATTATTCAGCTTGAAATGTCATTATAAGGAAATTATTACAAAACTCACTGATCAGATTTTGTCTCTATGTTAGTCATAACAAACCACAAATAAGATAATGTTAATTATTCATGTTTACTAGATCTTATCTTTTTGACTATCTAGTTTACTGATCACGCGTCTTGCTCTATTAATGTCAATTACCTGTACATAACCTTACCAAAACATGAATGACTAATAAACCGTTTGAAACAGGGTTTCGCGTCTCTTTCAACCACTTTTAAATTATACAATCGTCTAAATTGACACATTCGTTATCTTTGTGTCTAAATAAGTCGTACCCAATAATACGTTGGAATGCCCTCCTATTCGCCACACTACTACCCCAATTTATCCAATAGTGGTGACGGGAATTTACATTTTGAACTCAGCGGGTTTATCCAATGAAAACACCTCTGAAATAATTAGGGATGACGCCATATTGTTTCCCGCGAGAATGACGTCACTTTACTTTCGTTTTCAAAAATAGATCTTAAATGTAAAATCTAAAAAGTCGTTAAATTTGCTGAAAGAGACAACACTATGTCACAACCTGTAATTTTGCCATTTCGTATGAGCTAACGATAAAAAATGATTTAAAAGGATGTCCAAGACTTCCATACGTATTAAACTACTTAGCGCGCATGCTGAGAAAATGTGTTATACGCCGGGGCCGATTTACACGAAAAATTGTAATCCTACACTTTCTTATATCCTCACTGCTCACGGAAATTCCCGAGTAATTCCGATTGGGGAATTTACTGCTCATTCGGAACACCTCGGCCATTTCTTAAAATAACCTCGGAGGTAATGGGGAGCCATCTTTGAAAGTAGGTCAGCAACGAAGGGCATGTCCGTTAGCAATCGTATCTACTCGGAAATCCCCAGTACAAGCCGGGGATTGCCGAAAAGAGCCAATTGACAAAATATGAAACAAAGATGTGTTGATATGATCATCTTTAATGAAAAGGGTAAAAAAAACATTCAATTGTGATATTTAACCAATTTGTGTGTATTCTTAAACATATTTAGTGCCTGTGTGCATTTTGCGTTATCCGCCGGAAAGAAAGGCGAATTACCCCAGGATTTCTGGTGTATTCATGTACTGTTTACGAGGTATATATAACGACTTGTTACGGGGATTGCCGAGTAGATACGATTGTTTACTGCTACCATCGTTTCATCCTGTTCAGGGATCAACGCCTTCGGTCGAGATAGACCCTTCTGCAAAGACGCATCTCAGAGCAATATGGGTTTGTGTGTACATAGGCATATCATCACAGAAGAAACATTTGCAATGAAATAGTTTTTTTTAAGATATAACCCCAGGAATTGATTGTGAAGTGTTAAAACTACAAAACAGGCTAATTTGAATCAATATTCAGCTAGCAAGAAGAAACAATTACATGGGTTGTTCGTAGAACACTATCTGTGTAAACGTGCACCTTTTGGTTTGACGGCTAGTTCATGACGTCACGTCACAACGGCTCCTTTTATAGAATGATTTACCAACAATCCTCCAAGCGAAAGTACACTGCAAAGAGCAGTTGTCGAACACAATGTCCATTGCTTCAATTTTCGTTAGGTTCGGAGGTCAGTTCACCTGCTTTGAAAAAATGAACCATAACTGTTGACGCAGGGTTTGCGTAGGTTATAGATATGTTTCCCCAATAGGATTGGTGATGTTTAAACACAGTGAAACGAACTGATTATTTACGATTAAAGTAAAATAAACCTGTTGTTTAAATTTAAATTTGATCTGCAACTAAAGATTCATGGTTTATAAAAGCTATTGACAATTTTTGAAAACAATGTTGATGGTGTTGAATCACACCAGAAAATGTTTAACCCTTAAACTGCTCGAATCGAGCAATTTCTCCGTTTCCCAAGATGTTTTCTGTCCTATCAGAAGATTATTTTTCAATTTCATCACATTTTGAAATGTCGTCTGGAAACTCTTTTAATTTGAGACAGTCGATAATTTGGTGTTTGGTAAAGGGTTAAGCCCTTTTTTGAAGTCAGAGGCCTGATCCCACCAAGCTGCTGCCTTTTCCCATTGTTTTCTACATTCATAAACGATGTTTGTGGCCTCTCTTCCTTACTTCGTGAAACTCTGAGCAAATGCAGGATGCGTGTGAACACCAGATACCTACGCATGGGCGTAATGGTATTACATGTAATTTATTCATCCAGTCGTTTCAAATTCAATTGAATTGATATCGCGACATGTGAAATGCGATTCCTTGCTTAAATTAAATGGCGCTTTATTTCATTGGGTGATACGGCAATGTTTCTAAACTATGAGCAGGGATTGGACCCTAAAACGAATACGCAAGGCTAATGGCAGTATACCTGTTTAGCTGGATTAACAGTCGTTCTGTTACTTGAACACCTATGAAATAAGGACAATTAAAGCTCATATTATTCAACAAATTCTGGTCTAGCCTTTTCATACAGATGTCTAAAGTTTCTCTGCAACCTGTACCATGCAGGATTCGAAAAAATAAACATGATATATGAAAGCTTTGCACAAAATGAGCGCTTTCTCCTATTTCTATTGTCATAATATTATTGGTGACTATGAATTAATAGACTCTCAATTCCTCTGCAAAATGGAATTCAAAAAACCTTTAAGATAATTTTCAATTATTCCAGTTTAAATGTAAATGAGCGAAAGTATGACTTTAATTTGCTAAACATCTGTGTTTTAATTAAATTATGAAACGAGCTTCCATTCCTTTTAGTGCTTTTATTATTTCGTATGCCAGGAATAAGGTATACACATGCACAGTCAAACATTCTTGGGTCGCACATGAAGATTGCATCTAAGCTCACATATCAGCGTTTGCCTCTGGTCAATTCAAATTAGATCATTGTTTGCGAAAAAACCGTTGAAACGATTTACTAAACCAGCAACATAAATGCGCTATATCTTTACCACACGATAATGAAAGGATTTAAGTGTATCAATGAACAAGTTTTATATAACTCTAAAGATCGAAGGTGTCATCTTTACGGTAAAAGACTTGTATATTATAGAGATTGAATCCTTAATCTTCGAGAAAGTCCTTTTTACCCTATCCGCAATTAAGACTTTTAACCCTTTCCCAAACAATAACGACATTTGACGACTTTGTTGCAGACGACTTTAGAAAAAATTGAGAGAAAAGGAGAAATTGCTCGTGACGAGCAACTTTTCCTTTTCCCACAAGGTTTTCTGCTCTTTCTGGAGAATATTGTTCAATTTCATCACATCTTGAAATGTCGTCTGCAAACTCTTTCAATTTGGGACAGTCGAGAATTTGTTGTTTGGGAAAGGGTTGAGCAATAATCACGAGCAGTTTTAGGTAAATGATTATACAACGTTACATTATAGCTACACGTACCAAGTCACCAATTAAATAAGGCATGCAGTGCAGCAAGCTTTCTCATTCGACCCTTGTAATACTGTTTTTTTCTAAAACAAGATTGTTGTGTCGCCTATTTTCAAAAAACCTTAAATATTCGCTTAATTTTGTTTCTGAACGATATTCAGAGTAGCAAACAGGTTAGATCACAGGCCAGCTGCTAATTTACTTTTACTTGGAAGCTGGCCTGGATTCAACCTGCTTACATAAGCGTAGAGTCGGTTCAAGCATTATGAGGGTTAAATGTGATTCCAAATAATTTTTACATGCTTTATATGTATATGACGAGATTTATGTCAATGAGCGTAACTGTGCTTCAAAAGTTATTGTTCACAGATGCGCGGACATTTGGAATTCAAACATTATTTTCTTTAAAACGGAACAACACCGTTGTACTGTTATATGATATATATTGAAGAATAGTCATTGGACGTAAATGTAAATCGTTTTTAATTCTTTAAAAGTTGCATACAGTGAATAATTAAGTATCTTAATCCAAAAGCATGAGATCTTCTGCATATGAAATCATATTAAGATAAATCGACGCATCCTGATTTGATAATGGTTTCAAAAGCAACTTTTATTGTGTATCAAATAACAATATAAAAGAGAATTGTTTCGATGACATTTTATTTTGACTTCCAAATCTTATCTTCTGTGAACATAGATCTTAAACAATCAGCTGACAAAGATTCCTTGCAAACACAAATTACCTACCATCGGTAAATCTTTTATCATGATGACCAATTTTATATTCAGGATACATCAATAGTTTTGTGTTCGACTTTGCCAAATTACTTTCTACAATGATCAAGCTCCTGATTAGGTTACGAAAATGTCAATCCAGAAGTAGAATACGATAAAAATCAACACCCTGTTAACCATGCTACCCTATTGTAGGGTAGCATGGTGAACTGTGTGGTGTTTTTCAACACCCTTCAATGACTAGGCCTCCAACTTAAGCTCCACGAAATATTTATATATTTCAAATTGAAGAAATGTCGGCATTAGTTTGCCATTGGTCTGAATGGAATATACAATTGTATATGTTGTTACTGTGGATTCGGAAACGCCATATTATTAAGAGGTTTGTTAACTATATGCACTTGCCCTTCTAAAAGAACAACCAGTGGTATGATACTTTTGTATATTCATATGCTAAATATATTGTACAGGACAGATGTCAATGGGTTGAGCGTCGGCCTGGGGACACGATCGTCTTGGGTTCGAATCTTATGAGTATTTGGTGCTGCTTGCAACTTTTCATGTATCCACATTCGACGCGAGTACTGGTTATGTATCCAGGAAGCAGAATCAACAGTGATTAATCTAAGGTGTAAGAAGTTGCTTCTCAAAGTAAACCAAAAATCTGCTATCGTATAGAGGTTGGTGAAAAGATTAACGTCGTTTTAACAAAATATTAGTTATTTCCCTTTGGCCAGTTTACCTTTCCGTACTCTTAACATTCATTCCCTCACCTTTATTACGCGACATTCTTTCCAAGCCAGAAACTGCCTCTAGACACGAATATTGCTGTAATAAAGTAACTGGCCGTACAGCGAGAGCTTGTTATTTGGAGATTAAGGATGGTCCGGCCTGATTTCGGACATTGCTTGGATTTACCACTCACGGTGTGGCAGAACTGCACTCGACGTGACACATCGCCGATTATGGGGTATTAGAGGTAATACCCATGGTATTTAGACCCTTCCTTCTTGAATAGCCCTAGTATAGGACCTCCATGCAAGAATGTTTTATTTGTTTGTCTCTATAAGGGTACATTTTAAATCCCTAACTTACCGTATTATCTTTGAATATCAACCGTGATTTAAATACGATTGTCATTAACCCTTTCCCAAACAACAAATTTTCGGCCGTCCCAAATTGAAAGATTTGCAGACGACATTTCAAAATGTGATGAAATTGCAAATTATTCTTCAAATAGAACAGAAAACCTTTGCGGAAAACGAAAATTGCTCGTTACGAGCAATTTCTCTTTTTCCCACAATGTTTTCTGAAGTCATCTGCAACAAAGTGGTCAAATCTTGTTATCGTTTGGGGAAGGGTTAATATTAACCATGATTTAAATACGCTTATCACTAAATCAGGTTCTGAAAAACTATCGGCGCTTTGTTGTGCGTAGAAGACGTTTATATAAAGCCTATTTTCAATAAAGCTCAACTGTTACCTTTTTTACTTTTTGTCGTATATTGCTGCTGTCCGTGTGAACTAGGTATAGTATTTCAAATGGGCTTAATGGTTTTTAAATCGGGAGCTATGTCCTGATTAAGATATTCAAATTATGCTGATACATTACATGTAACATCCAACAACGATACTGTAATTTAAATGCTTGGGTCAACGAGAGGTAACTCGTTTTAACTCATAGAAATTAACAAACATACTTGTTTGTTCTTGAAACAATATGTAGTACACACGTTAAAAACAGACTTTGATATTCGAGTTCGTAAATAATAAAAATCCTGTGAGTAGAAGGATCCACTTTGCGATCCTTCATTTATCCACATTCGGCTCGAGTACTGGTTATGTATCCAGGAAGCAGACTCAAGAGGAATTAATCTAAGGTGTAAGAACTTGTTTCACAAACCTTGTCAAATTAATATCTTTAAGCTTTATCTAAGACCAATAGGGAAATTGCTCGTCCCAAACCATTTCTTCTTTTTTCCTCATCGTCTTTTTTTTAAACCTTATGCTGCAGTTGCGTTAAAAAGAGGAATGGGATAATGAAAAAACAACAACATTTATTAAGTTATTCAGGTTCTTGTGAAACTAGTTGTGAGGTATCGTGCACTTCCATAAGATAAGGAAAGGTCATCGAACGATTTCCCAAGGTCAATGTCGCTGGCAAATGGCGGAAAACATTGCCGTACGCTTAGGACGTGGATATGTTTGGGCGAAGAATCAATAAGATCGATGTCATCATGTAAATCTCTTGTCAAGAATGTAGGACGCGACTTCGGAAAACGACAGGCACATATCTACACGTACCTTGTTGTTTTGGATCAGTATTTTCTAAAGCATTCAAGTTATAATATAAAGGCGAAGTGTTACACATTTGTTGAATGGGGGCAACCCCATGGCTACTTGATACAAGCCGAGCCATTATGACGTATGAAAACCAATGAGGTTCAAAGTGCGCACCAATTACACTGTTCGTCACATGGATCGACCTACCAGTTTAGCTGTGTCTCTCGAGCAAAGCGTTTCCCCTGATCAACCTATACAACAGCAACACACTAACGTGCTGCTGTACAAGGATATGGTCAAAACTAAACATATATAAATAGTCGATAGACGTATGAACAAGCATAATGAAGTTAAAAAACTATATGGAGTTTACAATTTAATTGGAACTCACTGTGCTTAAATGTGTATCAAAAATAAAATCTTATCTAGGAACACCGAAAATGGGGGTTTAGAGGGGTTAAGTTTAAATTAAATCATTTCTGTCGGGTAAAAGCTATCAAATACGGAGCCTATATTCCGTTTCTTAACGCCTTCATTTCCTAGAAATGTCAAGGTATTCACTAACAGCAGCATATATCTGGGACTACTCCATGAAAAGTTAACGAATTCAAGTTCAAAACCAATCCCTTATTAAGTCGGTAAAAAGAACCGATTCCGTGCCTTATATTTTGTTTTAAAACATTTACTTTCCCTACAACCGTCCCCATATCCAATAAGAGCGGAATGTTTGCCTATCCACTACCCTATGCAAGCTGCGAGGGTTTGCTTAGCCAAATACATTTGACTTTTTTACGTGCCTCGACCCAAATTTGTTGTCGTTCATTTAACGAATTGCGCATATTTCCATAAACCCGAGAACATGACGTTTACAGACTTTACATATGGCGAGACCCTAAATATGTCAGACATTTTTCTACCATTAATTTATCATGATTTATTTGTATTCGGCGCTATTACTTCTCGACTTTGACCTCGCCCCGGCCTCTTGATGCGCAGCGGACGTGCATTTTGTATGATTCGTGTAAACTGTCATCGAATACCGATGTACCGTAATTAAACTTTCGATAAATATATGAGATTATTACGTCCAACACCCTTTTTTATAACAAAATTCTACGAACTTTCCGAACAACCTCGGTTACAAGAAAAAAACGAGTTTATGTCCGCTTATGCAGTGGATGATTTGCCAATTTACACGGAAATAATTTACGTATGATAAAATCATCTCCCTTGTCCCAGTGTTTCCATTAATGGTTAATCATATGTCTTGTTTGTGTTATTTCACAATTTCTAACATTATTTCATCTTTATGTGGACGTTGATTTACCTAAGTCATCTTTTTAATTGGGAACTGGTTTTATCAGTGAAAGGCTATCACTGTTGTCAACACTGACCTTGGGGAAAGCCATCGTCTTTTGATGCTTGGCATGACCCGATCCGGTATCGAACTACAAACTCCTTAGCATGAGGTGTAACCCTTGAGGTCCTTAACCCTTTACCAAACGCCAAGTTTTCGACTGTCCCAAATTGAAAGAGTTTGCAAGAGACAATTCAAATTGTGATGGAATTGGAAAGTTATATTCTGAAATAGAAGAAAACATTGTGGGAAAAGGAGAAATTGCTCGTCACGAGAAATTTGCCCTTTTCCCATAATGTTTTTCAGAGTCGTCTGCAACAAACTAGCCAAATGTCGTTATTGTTTGGTAATGGTTTAACACTATCGCAATGGTCGATTATATCTAACTATTGCATTGGCGCAAAGGAACTTTTGTATTTCATATCTCATTTCTTAAAGAATCTTAGTATTGTAAAAGTGTCATCAACGAATGTTTAAGTTGGCATCTGCATTCCACAAATGGTTGAATTGTCATCTGAGTCTACTCTTTTAATATTTGTTTCAACCCGTTTATATAAAAAATGTGCTACCAGAAGTCTGCGCTGTCATTTAATCATAGGTTAAGGGGTTTTGTCTCTATCAAATGAAAGTATAAAACATATCGGAGATTAATTTGATGTGTTTTACATGATTGTTTTAACCAAATCGTTCTGCTTTGTGTATCTCACCACTTACCAATTTCCCTGGGCCCTTTCCCAGTGGTTTACCGCAGCTAACATATCATAATCACAAGTTCAATAGTTCATTAGCATACCGTTTATAGTAGGACCTCCCTCCCTCGAACAGGGGCCGGCTTCATTTTAGAGTTATTGACTCCTAAGTGAACACCTCTGCTCGTGATAAACAAACTCAGATTTCGTCATCATGTTTTAAGGTAGAATATCCATAAATCGCCATTTTGAAACTAATCCATTCATCGGACGACTTCCGTCGTTCTCGGTATATATCGGTCGTGGTCGGAACTATACGGTGTAAATCGAATAGTTCCGGCACCGACAGATGTATACCACGAGAACGACCGAAATAATCCGACATAAGAAAAAGATCCAACATGACGGACTATAGGTATTCTACCGTAAGTCCCGTTTATTGTGTAAACCTATTTATTTGATATCCCTGATTAGATAACACTTCACCAATTGCAAAAATAAGGTTGCAAATGTCACTCGATGAAAAATATTTCGAACTTACAAAAACGATTACAAAAATATTCATGTATACATGCACCTCAATAATCAAACTCATTTTAGGCATGTGGAGACAAAACTGGTTCCTCAGGGTTGGGCTGTCTCAAGTCTCTGAAAATAGTTAGTAACAATTGTATTGTATAGGATCGCGAAAAACATCTAAGACTGTGAGAACTTGTGGCCGGACCCTTTTGCCCGATTTGATAATATGTCTACTTACCAATGTTGTGTTCTGTGTATTACATATTTAATTGGCAATAAAATATGTTTAAACAAAGCTAAGATATGGTTGTTTACGTAGCAAGTTCACTGAACTTGCTCGCAAATAACAAGGATTGTAAAACGATAAAACATTAATTCTCATTAGTTCAAATTGATTCATCGTATTATCCCCTAGATATAACCGGAGAATGAACTGACAGTTAAAAAAGCAGAAGCAAGTGAAACGGTCTTAAGCTTTATTTGGTCTTCTTATTTGTTCAAACAATTTCTGTCTTCTTCAAAATTCAATAGAAGATGACAATAATAAACCTATAAACATTTTACAAATGCGTAATGACGGTATTATAGGAAGAGATGATAAAGATCATTGGTGAAGAACATGTTTCAAATCGTTGTGACCGAAGGAGATAATGCTCAAGTTGTCTGTGTGTTTCAATTAAATTGATTCATGAAAAGAATTCACTGCTATTTTGCTATCTTACTGGAACATACTGAAAAAGTCAAGAGATATTCAAAGCATGTTTCATATGAACCCAATACATTAGTCCTTAGAATGCTGAGATACTTTCTAGAAGAATTTTTGAGTTGCTTGCTTTCCACAAACTTAAATACCTGCTAAATTCTGTTGAGGAAAGATACACAGACTAGCAAAAAGGTTAGATCCCAGGCCAGCCGCCAATTACTTGGCAACAATGACGTAATAACTCGCAATATTACATTCCGCAATATTGAAATAAGAGGGAGATGTCGTTATGTACTTTCGCAAGTCCTAAGCATACGGTATTTCGTATTTATTTGCCTGGACCATACACCGTCACGTTTACATACATGCTTAATACCCGCGATGATGGACTGGTTCGGGCTCGGGAATGGGTTTCGTGTTGCCTAGACCATCAATAAACGATTTGTCATCTTTATGTAATTACAGTTTGAAAACACTTACTGTAACACCTCTACGCGAATATCGTTAAAACTCGCTGATCCACGTCTTTCAATCGTATCTACTCGGCAATCCCCGTAACAAGTCGGTAGATATACCTCGTAGGCAGTACATGAATACACCAGAAATCCTGGGGTAATTCGCCTTATTTCCGGCGGATAACGCAAAATGCACACAGGCACTAATATGTATCTGAATACACACAAATTAGTTATATATCACAGTTGAATGGGCTTTTTACCCTTTTCATTAAAGGATATCAACAGATCTTTGTTTCATATTTTGTCAATCGGCTCTTTTCGGCAATCCCCGGCTTGTTACGGGGATTGCCGAGTAGATACGATTGGCCCTTCGTTGCTGACCTACTTTCAAAAATGGCTCCCCATTACCTCCGAGGTTATTTTAAGAAATGGCCGAGGTGTTCCGATTGCCACGTCTTTATCCGTAATTCAGCCACAAAGCCTGCCGGGACCATTCGGTAAATTCCGGTTTATCAAATAAGGCTGTCCTTATATCCAAGGGGTTCCGACTTCTGCAAAGGATACTGAACAAGGTGGACGGAAATCTTTGTTTTGGCCGATCTTAAACCATTCTTAAACAGTTGCCAATGATAGCCATGTTGTGAATCCCGCGTTACGTCTAACTCTCGGCAGAGAAACCGCAGTCGACGGGCGCGCATGTCCAAAACAGTCGGTTTTCGTCTGCGATTTCTTTGCCGAGTGCTAGACGTAACGTCGTTATAACGCATGGGTTATCGAATTCCACTAGAACCGGAAGGTCGAGGGTCAACCCATGCAGGTTATTCAATGTCGCTATCATTGGTAAAACAGCAAAAATACGTATTCCGTCATGGACACGGCCATCTTGTTCGGACATGAGATCGTAAACATTCGTCACGTTATTGTCCCGTCTGAAGAAGTAATATCCTAGGACAATACTGCATGGCATAGTACACAGATACATCACAGAAAATAAACGTGATCTTTCGTTCCGGTAAGGACTCGCTGCAATTTGTATCATGTGCGTAGGTTTTTAAGATCTTTATAGCATTCAGTTTTCGTCCCAATTCTGAAAGAACTTGAAAATGTTTTAGCAAACGACTTGAGGAAAATATTTGCGTAAGTCAAAAGTCGTAAACATGGATAGTATCTGAAATACAAAAAGAAAAAATATTGTCATGTGACACATCATTGGAAGCGTTTCGGGGAGACGAGACAATGGTGTGTTACTTCGGAATATTGCTTGTCTAAATATTTCAATAAGAGGGAATGTTGTTTCAATCTTACGCACATTTTTAGAATAATATGTTTAGTAAAACGGTACCTGGTGATGGTAATTGAAAGGTAAACTACATGCACGTTGATACAATAGAACTTTTTAACAGAAAAAAAGAGAAATTGCTCATACAAGCAGGATCTTCTATTTTTCGATAATATGTTAACCCTTTCCCAAACAAAACAAAAATCAGACAGTCCCAAATTGAAAGAGTTTGCTAACAACATTTCAAAATGTGATGAAATTGAACAATATTCTTAAGAAAGAGCAGAAAATCTTGTGGGAAAAGGAAAGATTTGCTCGTTACGACAGTCGTCTGCAACAAAGTCGTCAAACGTCGTTATTGTTTGGTAAGGGTTAAGACGACATCTGCAGCACACCGTGGAGCTCGTATGCCAAATGGTTTTGCTTTTAATCGGCTACAGCAACATGTAGATATCAGTTGATTTAAACATGGTGTATTCATAATACGCGAAATTTCTTCCGCCATTGTTGTTTATTTTTGTTTAGATATCTAGTGCAGTGACACCGGCAAACATGTGCAAGAAGTCTGTTTCTTATTTCGTTTTACTGAAATATAACTTTTTAGCATGACGAGAATACTGTATTCATATTCCCGAGATGATAGTTTTTATTATTTCAAGAAACACGAACCGTAATAATTTTCCTACGAGGATACTCCTTTTTTTCTTTTGAAAACAAGCTAATGCGAAGAAATATCTCAGGACAACGGAATTAGAAATTACATTATTGCACATATCACATAAGTGACACAATACCTCAGTTCCACCAAACTGTTCTTCATGAGATCATTCTTAGGTTGTTTTTCTTGGTCGATAACCATTATTGTCTGCATCATTAATGATGAAAAGGCCTATAATGAATAAAGTTGGCAAATAAACATTCCAATCCATGGAAATAATCTTATAATATGAAAGTTGATTAAAATTAATTGGTTCTATATAATCTGACCTGTCTCCATTACCCATGTCTTACATTAACTGTGATTCCGGACTAAATGAATAACAAAAGACGTACACAAACTTTATACATTTTATTTCGTATATCGTTAACACATACAATTAACACATTCATCTGGAATTCTATGATCAAAACACTCATGACTCTGAACAAACACTATTTGATATTTAACCCTTAGAATGCTGGGTAATTTTCTATAAGTATATTTTATTGTCGTCTGCTATCCAAAACCTTAAAAAATCTGACTCATTTGAACAGTTTCTCATTTGTCCAACAATATTCATGCTTTTATACCACAGAAGTGCCTGCAATGTTTAGACTACGTTGACAGCAGTAATCAGCGTTTAAGGTGCTTGTTCAGAGAAGAGAAAATTTGAAAGTAAAAATAAGATGTCATTGTAACAATACAGTTTTTATATTGCTGTTTGATTGACAATTAGAATTAGCTTTTAAAACATAATAAAATTAGGAAGCGTCACTCTCTCTAAGTATGTACAGTGTATATGCGGAGGATCTCAAAAGTGATGTTATGCTGTTGGAATGAAATGTTAATTCAATGTTTACACACTTTAAAAGAACTAAAGCCATCTTATTTTGTGCATACCATATTAGTGTACAGCTTTCTTTTGTAGATTTTTATAGATTTTTCTTTTTACTTCCAATTTTCCTCACATCTGAACAAGCACATTTAACCATAGCTTGAGTAAAAACGATAGAAATAAACCTAATTTGGTAAAAGCTTAGTATAAAGAAAAGAAATTGATAACGGTGTAAATATCTGGTAAAATATAGGTTTCTATAAGATAAAACAAGATAGCAGATACTGTTCTAGCTCGACACTGAATTTACAGTCATTTCAAATATTTCGTAGACTATAGGTAAATGTTCATTTCAGTCTCCTTTCATATATTTCTGGCTTTTTATCTATATCGTCACGGCTATTCTTGCATTTGTAGACATGACAATTTGAAGATGGAAATTTGACAGTAGCTGCATTTGAAACATTTATAGGAATCGCCACTGTGGAACCAGATTTCCGTACCTCCTTTGTTTCTATATAAACGGTACGACACTCTGGTTTTTACAGCAACAACATACGAGACACACAAACTAATAACTATATAAAGGTTATGAATCTACAAGAACATTATACAATATCTACATTCTATAAACAAAACGGAGAGATAAAAAAATGTGCGATATTTGATCATCACGTTATAACGACTTACCGATTTTTATAGTGATCTATTATCAAGGCTTAATGACTCTCTAAATCGTTGTTATGAGTTCGTTAGGTTTTTAAGAAAGTCATAAGAAAGTCTTAATCAAAAGATGAAAAAATACAAACACACACATCACCTCTATGTCATTAAAATATGGTGCTGAATGGCATCATTTCTTGAGAATATCCACCTTCAGCAGTAAACAATTAATTAAATGGAAGAAACTGATTGTAAAAATGTATATCTGCTGTTGACAAATTATTTTTCTTAACCAAGATGACCAAGATTCATTTCCAGAACCTGTTACTGATGGTCAAGGGAAAGAACAAATAAATCAGATACTGATTATCTACAAAATAGCGGCTCTCAATGCCAAATGGTATGAGTCAAATTGTTGAAGCAGTGAATCAGACATCTACAACATGAACGCTTAGAGAACGCCTTAATAATAATCAAATGTGCCATGGGATCGTTCTCGGCATCGTTTCTCTTATCCAAGCACGCTTTACAAATGAATAAATTTATTTAACTTAGAGTTAACGAAATCTATCCTTAAGTAATGTATGTTTTTGCTTGCGATGTCAAAAGCAAGTCATATTTCAAGTGCTGTAAAGTTATCCATTACGTTAGAGAATTAAGGGGTACATTTTGTTCTAAGAATAGTTTAAACATTATTTGCAAGGCGCACACAAATAAAATCTTTTGTCAATCTCGAATTTAGACAAATATATAATGTTTCACCACTCTGCGAGACTGGGTCAAGATCTCCATGCTTTATGCATTCTAAACGACTATCAAAATGTCCGAGACGTTAGTATATCAGTCCTCATCCTCGTTGACTGGTTTATGAACACACAGAAAATCGTCTTGTTGCATCTTCTCCATCTTGCTCCCGTCCACGTTCAGACGAATATAGTCTATCTCGATTCCGTACGAATCGGCGTCCAAGATCTTCAAACTGAAATCGTGCTTTCCCGCCGCTAGTCGATGCGGCCCGCCAACGGGACCAGAACTCTCGAAGGCGTTCCACAGATGGCCCCAACCGTGCCAGGGCTTGGTCTTGAACTGTCCGATCTCTCGGCCATCCAGATTGATCGAGATCAAATCCCAATCGCCATCGTTCGAGTATCTGACGCCAAGCACATCCAGGTCTGCATCAGATTCCAGTTCGAAATGGATGTTTAATTGTTCACCCTTGAACAAGAGTATGGTGGTTTGGTCTTCTGCGTTTTTGCGCCATTTCATGCGTTGTTTGAACTCATCCCCGTTGCCAAGAGACTGGCAGTTAACAGTCAGTGCCTTTGGTTGTATGAGGACACGTCCATTCAGTTGATAAGCCGACAGCAGAACGCACAGCAATGTGAAAACCAACATTTTTACACTGTTAATAACTCTTTAAATCGTTCAACGAAATATCAGCGTTTTTTCTTCTTTTATCCGATTTCACTTTTAATCGTAAATATATGGTTCGCAGTTCGCAAATTCTTAAAATGTTCACATGCCTCTTATTTAATTAGGAGCTATAATCCTTTCCAACTTCCTAAATCATTTACCTCAATATCTAACTGCAGCGTAATTATGATTTAAACTAACGACGTAAACATCGAGCGGACGTTGATATATATACCACTACAACGCTGTCACCGCTTCACCGCCTTTTGGCAATGTCAGTAACGTATTTCGTCATATACGGTACACGGGCACGTTCAGAAGGAGCGTTATTACCTTTACCAGACGCCAAGTTTTCGACTGTCCCAAATTGAAAGAGTTTGCAGGCGACATTTCAAAATGTGATGAAATTGAAAAACAATATTCTGATAGGTCAGAAAACATTTTAGGAAAAGAAGAAAATTGCTCATTAAGAGCAATTTCTCCTTATTCTTATCCCACAATGTTTTCGTGAGTCGTCTGCATCAAAGAGGTTAGATATCGATATTGTTTGGTAATGGGTTAAGCAACTCGATCTTTGACATCATGACTGTTTTGCTAAACTTTCGGGGTTTCTTTTAAGAAGATACACGTACTGCCATTTAGTCTGGCATTGCTGTTCAGCTTCATAATCCTGCCTGAATATATGCCGTGTCTGGATCTAGTTGAAAATTCATTTTTCAAATGCAATCCATTTATTAGAAATCAAATCAATGCGACATTTTTTGACGATTATCTAGATATCTTCTTCATGACATGACTGTGGACATTTTTTACCAAGGATGAACAGCAGAAGATTTTTAATGTACAGTTACAAAGAGGTGATATGCCTTTGCATTTTTTCTATCTCGTTATAACGACTTAGTCGCTTTAACGAAACAGTAAATTTTCATAACAAGGTAGACGTAATACTGGCTAGCAAAATATCAACATGGCTATCTCAAACACAATTTAGTTTACAGTCTAACCTGTGTTAAGCAACCAAACCTGTCTTAAACAACCACTACAGAAAGTCCCATTGTTAGATTTATAGTGTACATCAATTTGTGTAAAGCAGTCAACCTGTCTTAAACAGCCAATTTACTCTGTCCCATAGGCTGGCCTCTAAACACAAGTTTGACGGTACTTTTTTATGTTTAATGATTTTGCAAAATGGGTCGTTTTTGCAAGAATGATATGTCCACCAAAATAATCACAAAGTAAATGTGATAAGAGTAACAGTAGTCTACGGCCTTTACCATGATAAAAGAGAAGTAATATACAGTCAAACTTGTGTTAAGAGGCGAAAACTCGCTGTTTGTGAAAGGTTAACTAATCATTCCGATTTGGCTAATGTACTTTTACCGCTATCTTTATGCAAGGGCTTTCATAACTGCTCTAAAGATGAAAGCAACAACATAAAAAGCAATACTCACTATAGCATGATAGAAGATTATACAACATGACCCTTGTATCCTTTAGGCATAACTGTATCTGAAGGGGTTGGTTTCAGATTCAATAAACCGTGTGTATATGATGGATTAGTAAAACACCATCATAATTATGGGCAATACATGCCCATGTTTGCCTTGTTGCCAAGGTCACGTTACCAACTGCTTCGCATGTTAAAGGTAAAGGACCTATCCCTATTGATATGCACAATGTCATGGTCATTGTAATGAAATACTTACCAATATACATACCACTTTCTCCTGACTACAAATGTTCTTATTCTTGCAGACGATGTGAATGATAGACACATTTCAAGTATGTTTATCTATATCTGTCTACTTGTTTTTGTATATAATAGAAAACATGTAGAGAAAGTTAATAGGGAGCTTTCACAGCGAGAGCCAAATCTATCATTGTTATGTTTTTTTCTTTTAAATATTTCAAGACACCAAATATCGTATACATGTGATAAGCATCAAAAGTTGTTGAGCTCTTGTCGCAAGTTTATTCCGTAGAAATCTATTTGATAGAACACCCGTATTAGAAAATGTATATTTTTTGGCATGTCTTCAATCACATCAACAAATTTGTTCAGGCCATTACACGACTGGTAAACGCTCTACCACACCACCATGGTGCTGACGACAAATAGGTTGTGGAACTTCCGGTTCAGCGTTTTGGGGTAGGTTTTTGCTATTTTTCTGCTTTTCCAGACAAGAGATCAAAAATCTGAAAACATAATTCAACCCTTCTTGAATCCAACCACCTTTAGGTAAAGTTTCAGTTTTGAACCCGTGGAATTGACTGAGATTCCTTAACTTTTTATTTTTGTTTTGACTTATTCTCTGGTAATTAATAAAATAGTAAAAATCTACCCTAAAAACGCTAAACCGGATGTTGCGCAACCGGTTTCCGTCGTCAGCACATTGGTGGTGCGGTAGAGCGTTCACCAGCCTTGCATAAGAAATGGAAAAGGGATTATTTATTCATCCACATGTAAGGCCTTTATAGATGATACGTGGTTGGATCTACAGCATAGTTATCAACCAATCGGAAACCTGAATAAATGGACACGTGATCCACCACGAAATAAATTAACAAAAAGTATATAAATGCAGGAATGGATTTATTTGCATTACAAAACGTTTCTCGATATGATAGATTAGGTGTTATGATTTAAAGATATATTTCGTGTGCAAGTTCGGGATATCACACATATAGCCATTTTTATAATAACTGCATCCATCATCACCATTATTATCATCTCAGTACTTGTGTTGCTGTTAGAAACACGAGTTCGGTCAACCCTAAGTAAACTGCAAATCATTTATACAAATTTTTAAACAACGTTTAGTAGATGAATTTATCCAGAATATATTTTCAACTATTAGAAGCGCTTCTTCATTACAATTATATTGCAACATAAAGGATAATTTTGAATATGAATCGTACCTAGATTATTTACCAGTAGAACTAAGATCTTACATCTTTAAGATAAGAACATCTTCGCATTCTTTGCGAATTCAAACATGCCGTTATAATCTTCAACGGATACCAAGAAATGAAAGGATATGCCAAATATGCAATAATGGAGACATTGAAGACGAGTACCATTTTGTTTTGAAATGTTCACAATATATCTCCATAAGAAAACAATATATAAATGAGTTTTATTATAAAAGACCAAGCATGATTAAATTTATACAGCTTTTAAAATCATGTGATAAAAATTTAGCAACATATCTCAAATTTGCTTTTAAAGAGAAAACATCTTTTACGCATAATATTACTTAATTATTAATATAGTTCATCCACATTGAAATAGATGAAATTATTTAAATTGTATGTAATTATACTTTGATTATTGACCAGTATATATTGTATGTTTATATGTTTTGTAAAAAAATGACTATACACATAAGTGGTGGTCAAATAAAAGATATCTATCTATCTATCTATCTACCTAATAGTGCTGGAACAGACTTCATACTTATTGAAACAGGTTATATCAAGACCAGCCACCAAGTAAATTGGCGACTGGCATGTGATCTAACCTGTTTGCTCCTCTGAGTATCTTTCCTCAACAAAATTAAGCAGATATTTAAGGTTTTGGAAAGGAGACGTCACAACAATCTATTTCTAACAAATTACCAAGCATTCTAACAGTTAATCTTTGGACACCCCTATTTGTTTTCTTTTGGCGTTATAATGCGTACATAATGTATTGTAACGACAAATACACAAACCAGAGTACCGTTTTACTAAACAACATACGGAAAATATGTGCGTAAGTCATAACTGATACACATAAATAGTATCTTCAATGAATGTACAATATTGCAATGTGACACGTCATTGGAAGCGCCTCGGAGAGACGATTCCAATAATGTGTTACTTTGCAATATTGCGCAGCCCAATATTGAAATAAGAGGAATTGTTGTTTTAGACTTACGCAAATCTTAAGCGTAAACTGTTAGTATGTTTAGTAGTGTTGCATCACCGTTTGATCATCAGTACAAAGGTGTGTATCAGAAAGTACATTGGTATAGTCATGTTGATGCGCTCCTATCTCTTAGATGCATGCATCGAACAGACGTACATTTCTGTTTGGCAAGGCAAGGCTCCATCAGTCATACTAAATCGTAACGGTGTATCATGCAGCATACAAAATGAAAGAAAAGATAATTGGTAAAAACCCATCACCAAATAATAACGACATTTAACCAGCTTGTTGCAGAATACGTTGAAAACAATTGTGGGAAAAGGAGGAATTGCTCTTAACGAGCAATTTCTCCGTTTCCCAAAATGTTTTCTGTTCTATCAGAAGATCATTTTTTTTTGGTTTCATTATATTTTGAAATGTCCTCTGCAAAGTCAATTTGGTACAGTCGAAAATTTGGCGTAGGGTAAAGGGTTAGATATCACAAGGTTTATTTTTGATGTATTGTCCATGGTTCGCCGGCGCAATAACAACATTCCAACTCGGGACATTGAGCCAGGACTCCCTTGCACATCGGTAAACTATAACTTATCAATCAGTTTCTAGTGGAGGGGTGTGACAAGTATGCTAAGATGTACGAGATTTTGGAATTGGTTATTTTGTAAATCTATTTATGAGGACCATTTTTTTTTAAATCTACCGAAGCTCCGTCGTACACTTCTCCTTCACGCATTTCTTTAAAATACATAACCACGTTTATACCGAGCTTACGAGTTGGAATGTTTTATTTGAGAAAGGATGTGTTAATATCTGTCATATTCAAATAAAATCTTACACCTAGTTCATTGACTTGATAGAATAGGAGCTACAGTTTAATCAATTATGTAACATGTATAGAATCTGACCTGTATATGTCTGTATAAAGAAATGTCCGCACGATATGATCTACACACCAAAGTCACATTTTTGAGCAATCTGTATTGTATCACATTCTTTTTTAATGTATGGACTCTGTTCTATTTCATCATTTAAAATTGGTTTTGCTGAAATCCCAAATCATTTCAGCTTTTTGCAAATTTAAGAAACCTCTGGAGGTTTTGACTGACGCTTCAAAGGAGATCAAAAAGCGGTGTTTTCGATTTCTTCTTCAGATAAAGATACAAAAAGCAATCACTACCATATCCAAAGAGCGCATTGTATATTATTTCGTTTTCGGAAATGTTTACTTTTATCGTTATGAAATCGCGACACAAACTCAAGAAATGCTTTTTTCCTTTAATAGCTCTAGACACATCCATTTCCATTACGCCCAGTTTGTGCGTTGATCAATCATAATTTGCACATTAATAGTATTTACAATACAAATATGCATTTGTTTGTTACTTGAAAAAGGTACGCCAGATAAAACAAAGATTGGCTACCGACACCAATAATCCAGACAGGTGCTTTAACCCGACTTCTTTATCGTTTTCATACAACATGTTGGAACGAAAAAAAACCTGTTAAGATGCTGTTTTTGTGATATCCAAGGAACATCGTCCTCTTGCAATATCACAGGATTTCAGTCTTTTTAATCTCATTCATAGAGCTTACAGACCTACCATAGTTAAAAATTTGTCATTCTATCTCTAAACATTGATTATAAATAACTAAATAATGATTGTGTAAATATACTCAACACAACGTTGCAGGGCGGTTAGATAGCGTAGGGAATAACTTGATTCAACTTGACCATGTGAACGAAATAGTAATATAGACAAAACAATAAGATACATGTCATAATCAAGAAATTTGGATTGCGTTCGAAAGGAACATTTACAAAATCTTCTTTGAACAATTCAAGCGAATTCAAACATCCATTTGGACTTGTTTCTCCTTCCCTAGCCATTTGTTCTTTCCTAATTTAGACATTTTGCATCTCCAACTATATAACTTGTAATTTGTGACCACAACTCCCATATGTAGCTAGTCATGTAACACATCGATCATTTGTGTTCTCTGTCAACCTTTAAGCATTACTGTGTTTCAAGGAACTCACAAAAGAAGGCGAATATACCGCCTTACCAATATGCGAACTATGAATTAAAAGAAATGAAACAACTTTATAATAATTATTTCGAAAAAAAAAAACCGCAGCAATTTTGACATCAATGTTAGCATACAGATATGTGTTCATGATAAGCGATTCTCATCTTGGAAGTTATGTATCCAAAGAGTTTTCATACATTGGCCCTTAAATTCTTCAGAATCACATTTTTGCTCAAATGCATATGTAGAAAGAATCTTAACTTAAATATATGAATTCTTTATGATGAGCAATTTCATCATTCGTATATTAGTTTCCATATTCGATTAGAAACCTAGTGAATAGTGTAATGCACTCAGCATTTGCTTTTTTAAATTAGACCATCAATATCCTATATATGCAAAAGAGTTAAGTAAGCAAAACGAGGTTGAACACTTCCTGATAAACCAAGTGGCTTGAAAGCGTTAACAGACGTTAACACACCCATTTCAATCCTCATAAAGAACAGACGTACTGCGCACTTTGACCGAGATGCTGTCACAATTACATTTAACCATCAAAACGTCTGACACTTCAAATCTGTTCATGCTTTTTAGAGGCATCCGTCTTAATTATAGGAGTAATGGGTTTACCATTTTAAATTTATTTTTGCATCAGTCTCTTATCCTTAAAGCCGGAATAGCGCTCATTTACAGTAAAATTGTGGAAGTTCTAGAGTGCATGACAATTAACATAAACATTCTTTAAATTCTCTTTTAAAGAATAACTGATACAGTAACATGTTCAAATGGTGCTTTTTTAAAAAATAAGACGATAAGGTTTGTTGACGGTTAGCGAACAAACGATATCAGCCGAGAGTTACCGGGTGTATTTCGTAAATGGTCGGAAATCAGTAAAAATCAGAGAAATTCAACATTTTTGATATTCTCCTTGTTGTCGTTGGATGAATACAGAAATTGAATGAGTATCATATGACTTCTCTAATCAGATGCCCACCATTGATTTATGTGAGCTCTCATCGCTCTTTATTTTGACATAACTCAAATGTAAACAATAAAGTCAAAATATGTTACACAATGCATGAACAAACACTTTTAGAAATTGCTAATCAAAGGTACATGGGTGACGAATTGTTTTACATTATTCGATAGAAACCATTTTCATAATAAATTTCTCATAGCAATGATTCAGGTGCGCAAACGAGGTGTTATGTAACAAGGGATAAAAACTCTAGTTCGCAAAGTGAGGTAATTGGTAATAAATAATTGAACCAGCATGGTTGACAATGACCATTCATAACCACTCTGATAGCCGAGACACACCAGTACATGCACTGTTCACACAAAGTAAAACTCTTATTTCACCCAACTTCGCACCTGTTTCCTCACTTAGTTGACAAATAGAAATACTGTTGATCTTTTGGGTCGGTCAAAACATTTAAAACTCAGTAACCTAACTACAACCACTCTGCTAAGATGACTGTGACTGTGAGGTTAATTACAGGTGTGCTAGTAAGTATTGACGTCATATATAATCGATTTCCTGTAGATAAATGTCAACTTTAAAGTCCAAATATTCGTACTTTATTGCGCATACTTTAAACATTGTATCAATTCCTTACATGTGGAGAGCACGGGAGAGGTATATCAAACGACAGCCAATTCAAAATGCGTACATGTACGTAAACAGCCTGCACTCCTTGGTCAAGGTGTGGATATAGTTTGTGAGCATGCACCCAATTTCAAGGTATAATGCGATACACAAACATGACACATGCTTAAATGCTGTTTTATTCTGTTTTCCTTAATCCACGGTTAAGAAACATAAAGTTATTTCTGTGAACCATATACATGTATGTGCCAAAGTCTACATCCAGCCATCTTCGATAGCTATACACTGTTTCCAATGACCACATTTGATCAGTCTTTTGCAAACGACTTTGGAAAACACTGTGGAAAAAGGAAAATAAGCTCTTCACGAGCAATTTCTCCTTTTCCCACAATGCTTTATTCCCCATCAGAAGATTGTTTTTCAATTTCATCACATTTCCAAAAGGTCGTCTGTAAACCTTTTCAATTAGGGACAGTCGAAAATTTGACGTTTAGTAAATGATAAACAACATTCATCATTTTCTATTTCAGTAATTACGGATAACGCTGAACCGTAGCGAAGTCTTCCGAAAGACGTTTTTTTTTTATTTATTTTTTTTGTTACTGTATTGGGTTTGTATACGATTTAACGCCATGTTTACAGTCTTGAGTAAAATAACGACTTTTTCTGGGATTCACTAGTGCTTGAAAAGGACACTGAAAGGTTTTGTTTAACCCTTTACCAAACGCCAAATGTTTAACTGTCCGAATTTGAAAGAGTTTGCAGACGACGAAATGTGATGAAGTTTGAAAGTAATCTTCTGATAGAGAAGAAAACATTTTGGAATAAAGGAGAAATTGCTCGTCACTGGCGATTTCTCCTTTTCCCATAGTGTTTTCAAGAACCGTCTGCAACAAAGTGGTCAAATGTCGTTATTGTTTCGTAATGGGTTAAGGACAATCCATCGGAACCAGAGTTACGACCAACAATCATAGCCAATAGGCCGTGGAGAACTTTCCGATAGAAATTAACTTCCGAATGAAAACCGAGGGGTTAATCCTAGTTTTTGTGTAAACGTTCATATCTAAACAATGTGGTTGGTTTTCGACGCTAAATTACAAAACTCGCATATTCCTGGTTATGTTGGACAGGTGTGGACCACATCAAACGGTTTTCACCTTATTAAATAACCAATTCCTTCAAATGGAAACTTACGACTGCTAAAACAGCACACAACAGACTAGCAGGGAAAATATACTTTATTTAAAGTATTGCATAGAAACCATCGCAATAAACGGATGGATTGTTTAGAAAGCTTTCAGTGTCAATGTGAGGTTTTATGAGGTTAGGGGTTAAGGGAAGAGAATACTTAATGAAACACTCTCAGTCAACCTCGTTTAAAAAGAACACCTTTATGTGATCTAAATAAAAAATGCAAGTCACGCATACTTGTGTTTTAACTGGGTTAAATATCCCACTGTTTTCAACAGTGGTCTGTTAATGCAAACTTATCAGATAACAGAGGTAGAGTTTCAACTTCCGGACAGGAGGGTTGTGTGCTGGAATCCCATGAGAAGCGGTTTCCACCTCGAGTGTCGTCGGCCTTCGGACACGAGGGTCATGGGTTTGAACCCGATGAGAAGCGAACTCCTCCTTGCGACCTTTCATTAGTCCATATTCGGTGCGACTACCGGTCATGATTCAATAATTAGAATCGAGAGTGATTAATCTAAGTTGTACGAACTTGTTTCGCAATCGACGTAATAAAGATAAGTTTAAAACTTATTTATGTTACATCGATTGTTAAACAAGTTGTTACACCTCAAATTGATCAATATGGACTCAGCTTCCTGAATACACAACCAGTACTCACATCAAAATATGTTTAGTTAAAGGTCGCAAAAAGAGAGTCCATCTACCCACGGGATTCGAACCACGTCTCTCGTGTCACGAGGCCGACGCTCTACCCCTAGACCCCACTCCCCTCCATATTGGTCTCTTATGTGCTGCTTCGTGGATCATCTTCGAATGCATGGCTAGAAAACAATGTCTAGTCAATGAACAGAAGAGAATGTTCGTCCCGATTGAAGTTAACGCTAACCACATGTGGCATTGATCCCCAGTCCATGTAGAAACTCACATCTGAGCTATTTACTGAACCCTTTACCAAACGCTGACTTTTAGACTGTTCCAAATTGAAAACATTTCAAATGTGATGAAATTGGAAAGTAGCCTTCTAAAGGGGCAGAAAATATTGAGGGAAAAGGAACAATTGCTCGTTATGAGCAATTTCTCCTTTACCAACAATGATTTCCAAAGTCATCTGCAACAAAATGGTTAAATGTCGTTAATGTTGGTAATAGGTTAAATTCTATTCTATCATCATGTGAGATTTGTAATCTTTACCCTTAAAATGCGTTTTAATTGTCTAGAAATAGATTTCTGTGACGACTGCTTCCAAAACCTCAAATATCTGCTTCATTCTGATGAGGAAAGGTACTCAGTATAGCAAACAGGTTGAATTGTAGAGGGTAAGGCATGAGTGACATGTTTCATTCAGATCTTTAAAGACAGATGGGAAATTATTGTACTCCTTCGCCTATAATTAAAACGAAGTGGGGCGGACTAATTAAATACAGTTGAGTTGACATGACTTTTCATCATTCCCACACTTCTATTGTCAATGACATTGGCAAATATTGCATATTATTGTAACGTATGTGTATGTCTATAACTAATACGAGACCTGACCTAAAATAATGACCATCATGGCATAGGTCAGACAATGCCTCGAGTGAATTCTGATTTGTAAAATGAAAGACACGTGAATGATTATAAAATGACTATCATATCTGATTTATGTAATATATTTCTAACATCTAGACTTTTCTGGCCTGATATTTTTTCGACTTTATGATAATGTATTAGGTATATATGTCGTATTGTACAGTAATAAATTTGATTGGGAATTATATGACCAAAGGTAAAGCAACAAAAGGTATCAACAATATATCCTATTTTCTTTTTGATATTAGGTAGAAACCACTATGTCAAAAAGGGCATGTTCTTTGTTTGAAGCACTCTATATTTGCACCACAGTGGTACCTAATGTCTCTTGCAGCAAATGCGTTAAAGAGAGATACATCTTGACATTGAGCATATGGTTAACCAATATTTGTATGTATTTTTTATATGGATTTTACATCACATCAACATTATTTCAGATATGAAGCGATGCCCGACCCTTAATGATGGAGGATGACCCCATACTCAACTGCCCACATGGGATGGTCAAGGCGGGTAGAACCATCGGCATTCCGTAAGTCAGTCGGGAGACTGCCTCTCATGAAATCCATATCTTACTCAGGATTTGAACCCACGCGGAGAGGGGCATTTATAAGTATGATAATGGTTTGAGATTGTATGTGATACAGATTGAAGTTAGGCAAAACATTCTTGAATGGCGAGCGCTTAACTCTGCTTCAAATATATCAACGTTTATCTGAACTCTATAACGTGTTTATGTATCAATCATTTAGAGTTATTGAGTCAAAATTTGTAATGAATCAGTTCAAACTTGGCCGATAAATTACCATAATGATATCTTCGCCATAATGTATTCGTTTATATCGACAGTGAGTTGTTTATAGAAATCTAAATATTTACATATGACATATTGCTGAATCATTGTACACTAATTTTAGTTTGTTCTGGATTTGAAATCTCTCTTATACATGTTTATATCCTCATGTTGCTCTTAAATAATTTATTTCATATAAACTCATATTAAGGTATACATACAGAGCTTTGCATATCTTTTTCTTAGTTCGCCTTCTCTTAATATCATCCGTGCAATAACAACTGTAAGAAATAGTATACCTATACATTGACTTTCAAATCTCATTTCTTTGAGACCGGACCAAAATGAAAGCAAACAAATGGCAACAATAGAATATGAAAAGCTACAACTTTTCTGATTGTGTGTAGAAACATGTGACACACGGTAAAAGAAAATATGATTTTTACGAGCGATTTCTCCCTATGTCGCAGGTGTTGGTTAAGTATTCAGCCTGTAGTTGCGGCAGAATGATTGATCATTGCGGAGTAATTGTTAAAAAAACGATTACCGGTATTTTTTGTGAAAAGTCGTGAAAAAATACACATTTCAATTATTTTTTTCTTTCATTTTACCAATTCATCACGGTAATAGAGCCTTTGGAATAACAAGTGTTGTTAATTATGATATATGTCCTCACATCCACCTTTAATTCCCTTTTACCAAACAGCAAATATTCGACTGTCCCAAATTGAAAGAGTTTGCAGAATACATTTCAAATTGTGATGAAACCGAAAGATAATCTTCTTATAGGGCCAAAAAATTGTGGGAAAAGGAAAAATTGCTCGTAACGAACAATTTGTCCTTTCCAACAATGTTTTCTAAAGTCGTCTGCAACAAAGTGGTCAAAATGTCGTTATTGTTTAGGAAAGGGTTAATTGAAAGAGGGAATGAATGGTGTTTTAACACTTAGGATGCTGGCTTATTTCTAAAAATAAACCTCTGTGTCGTCTCCTTTACAAAACCTTATATATATTTCGGCTTAATTTTGATGAGGTAAGATATTCAGTGTAGAAAAGGGGTTGGATCACAGACCAGCCGCCAATTTACCTGTCGGTTGGCCTGGATCTAACCTGTTTGCGTAAGCATAAAGTCGGTTTCAACAATTTCATGGTTTAGGCCCATACACAACTAAGGTAATTTAGCGCGCATTATGATGATGCTGAAGAACGTATATTGAATTATTTACAGGCTAAAACGTTTAATTCTATGCAAATCAGACACACCTTTGTAATGATTCAGTGTAAATAAATATTTTAAACAAGGAGTAAAGCCTGATAAAAACCTCATTTGTATATATGTATTTATCTAGTTTTAATCATAGAATTTGAATTTTAGGCTCATATCGCCGGTAGTAATGAATTGTTTTATGATAACCATTTGGCTAAATTCTGTATAAACAATACAGTGTGTTTGTCACTAATAAATGATTTATTTACTTACTTACTTACTTACTTACTTACTTACTTACTTACTTACTTACTTACTTGCTTGCTTTCATACTCATATGTACATTAGTTCCGTGGTGAGCTTTAGACTCTATGGACCCGTCGAAAGGTCTTTTTGGAAGCTGTAGATACACACAAAAAAACTATAACTACGAAAGACTACATTTTGATCTATTACTTCTTGGAACAGCTGAATCCGATTGCCTATGAAAATAGCCATACACATCTTCGTACATAAATGTATATATTTGAATCATTGAAGTATTGTTAAAACAAATTGAAATAGTTGTCTCATTCACTTTATGTCAGGCAAAAGTAAACAGACACGTTACACGACAAAGCATACATGGAAAGATCTAGAAAACAGCTCGAATCACACGCACACATTTTCGATTTAGTCCATTCGGACAATGCCTTTAGTCAAACTTGTCTTAGATATAATGTGTGTAAATTTGAAAGATTAAACTTTGTAAAGACGAAATATTCCACAATTAGTTATTCAACTTTCTGTTAGTCGTTCGCTGCGTTCGGTCCAGGACTTCTTTTTTCAAATCCTCATCCTTAGGCGTACACCCATGATATCGGAACGAGCAATTTTTCCTTTTCCCACAATGTTTTCTGCCCTAGCAGAAGGATATTTTCCATTTTCATCACAGTGTGAAATGCCGTCGGCAAACTCTTTCAATTTGGGACAGTCGATATTTGTTGTTTGGGAAAGGGTTAAGCGATACGACATGATTAAATTTAAGCCAATTGAAACGTTACTGTCAGTTCTATTTTGATACAATTCTATTGTTTTTGTAATATGCAAATGATTTTGTAAAGTATTGCAAATAAAAATGTTGTATTGTATTGTATTGAAAAACACGTTTCTGCACCTGCGCCACCTGACTGCCAAATGACAACATTGAAACAGAAGTATTTAACGTATTGTTGGCTCAGGAAAAACCATGAATGCAGGAAAAAGGGCAAATATCTCTGTATGTTATATACAGAAGAACCAAACAAGAACTGCAATGTATTGAAAATAGGAATTTATCTTTATAAAACGCTTAGACAGGAATATATAATGTTTATCTCTTCATCAAAATGTGAGAGAATTCATTTGCTAACTTGTCCCTTGAACACCATTACTGAATAAATACACCTCTCAGCGGCAAAGTATTTAAATCTTGTAATTCCTATTGCCCAGTGCGCTTTTTAAGAATAAAAAACCTTCTGCTTGTGAATTCCTTGAATTGCTTTGTAACAGACGACATTAAAAAAAGAATAGAAATGATTAACACATGCATTTATAAGACAAGCGATATTTTGTTTCGGTCATATATATATATTGGTATAATTCCACCGAGAAAATGTGATATTTCAAACTTTGTTTGTATGCCTTGTTGGTGTTTTCAATTTTGGCGTGTCACATAGTCTTGCATGAAGCGGATGTTTTTTTTTTAAGTCGTGGGCAGTACGCCGCTAGTTTTTTGCCCTGGCATAAACATGTGTTTTAACATTAATGTCTAACAAAAGGTCAGATGGGCTGTCATGACTAGGCGTGGGGCCTTTCAAAGTCAGGACCCATTTTTGCAAAAATATCGTACCGTTTCGATATCATTAATGTTTATGACAACCATGACTCCTGGTATAGAAATACAAGGTTTTTTATTTGTACAAAATCGAAAGAGTTAAACATAACTCTTAGAATGGTGGGAAATTTTCTAAAAACATACTTTTTGTCGTCTTGCTATCCAAAACCTAAAACATCTACTTGGATTTGATGAGGAAAGATACTCAGAGTAGCAAACAGATTAGATCACAGGCCAGCTGCCAATTTACTTGGCGGCTGGCCTGGATCTAACCTGTTTGCATAAGAATGAAGTCGGTTCGAGCACTATAAGGGTTAATATTTTCAAGCAAAGCGAGAGGATTTTCATTACTTGACATTCTGTTATATTGTTATTATGTTATCAAATGAGAACTTGCTCATTTGTGCATTATCGCTTCACTTTTTCCCGATTTCAACATCTCAAATCTACACCGGCAGAATATTTCTTTATCAGGGTATAAAGTGTTATCAAGACAACAGCATAGCGTTTTAGTAAACATCTTATGCTAGAGAGTTGCGTAAGTTCTAAAATACACTCCCTCTTCTTTCAATAGTGAGATACGCAATACAGCGTCCGAGACGCTTCAAATGATGTGTCACATTACAATATTATACTTAATTAGGACAGTATCCATGTATTTCAGTTTTGACCTTCGAATAGTTTTCCCTTAAAACGTTTATTACAACAACAGCGAGCAGCTGAAACGCATTTCCGCCCTCGACAACGATGATAATGTTCGTGAAACGTGCATATACTTTAAAGTCAATCAGAAGTCATTTTTAAAAGATATGTTGTTATGAAAATTGATGAGATTTGGATTGGCGATATTCTCATTATTCATTGTTCTGGGACACTTAGTTCTTGTGTTATAGCTTCTCTTCCTTTCGACATAGTGACATATAATTTAAGGCATAATACGATAGTCGAAACTGTTATCTGGCGTTTGTGTGTAACAGTTTCGCGACTTAGCAATTTGCATTTCAACCACAGCAGACGACAACAATGTCTTTCATTAAAGCAATTTAACAGAGAAACAATTGTGACATCATTGTCCATTAGGTAATTCATCCTTTTGTCACAGCGGTTTGTAAGGTCATGAGCAGCAGAAAATGTATGTGATATATTCAAGGAGTAACGATTGGAAGATAATACACAAATACGAGGAGAGACGGCTACGACAACGACTCCTCTAACCTTATATTATAACAACGCATGTTCCTCTTAGGCTTTCTTTGTTTCGCATTAACGTCCATTTCGATGTAATAACGTATGCCATGAAGACCCCCTTTCTTTCGAGAATGTACAAACTTAATTAGTCACTCCCCCGTTTTGTTAAAAAAAGGTCTTGTAACCTTTCGAATAATGGCAATTCAATTAGCTTTTACTTCCCGTTAATGAGTTTCTCGATTTTATGGTACATATTGATACAATAGATAAAGCAAAAAAATAAGCTATTGATATTTAGGCGTGACCAAACCCACACGCAAAAATTCAGGTAAGACTTTTGTATCTTTTTGTATCTTTTTGAATTGATTATGTCTGATCATTTCACTTGCTTCTTGTAGTATATATGAAAAGAAATGACAGGAATGAAACAAACGGATATACCGCTCGTCATTGGGGACTGATTCATTCATCACAGAGGGTTCAAAACTTCTGAAAAGAAGCATTTCTGATTTTTGCTAAAAGGAAAATAAGACTCCGTTAATATCGATCGTTCATTCCTCAACGATCCTGTACTCATATAAAGGTGTGTGTAAATTCACATTTTATGTGATTTTCTTCTCCTGTGATGATATCGCCATGACTGGCCTATGTCGCAAATGAATTCGATTCTGTCAAGAAAGGGTTTAGGTATTCCAAACATGTTGCTATTTCACAGTAAATATATAAAAACAGATTTAATAGCGATATATCATTTTGACAGATAAAAACATTGATAGATGATAACAAATATACGCAGAAAAACGTCTTCTCAATTTATCAAATATATGTGCATTCATGTACACATATTCATACTACTTAACCAGTTTTAGATGCAAGATATATATGTTGCAAAAACTTATGTATCAATTTCCGAGTTGATGTCTTCATTTTGGGATCGCGTGGTTGGCCTAAATATGAAGATGTGGCGATACAAATTGTACATAAACATTGTTGAGACTGAAATAAAGAACTATTGTATTGTTTGTGATATTTTTCTTCTTACTGTAAGGGTCCTGGGTACTGTTTTACTAACCAACTTACAAAAAGTATTTGCATAAGTCATAACTGATTAACATCACAATATTGTTTCGCCCAATATTGATAAAAAAGGAATTGTTGTTTTAGACTTACGCAAATCTTAAGCGTAAACTGTTAAGTATAACGGTACCATGATGTATAAACAAGTCTTAAATATATTAAACCATGTTATTTGTGAATTTATGAAAATTCCAAAAATGTTACAATGTTATTACTATTGTAATACCATTAACCTACCTATACACTTTAGAACCCTAGCCCAGTACTGCCGGATCCAGGTAAGACGTAGGAGTCACAGGCTTAGGCCTACAGCCTGAACCAAAAAGGTAAAACGGTAAACAGAGTAACATATTTTGCTCCAAGTCTTCTTAGATATATTATTTTAAAATGATCAAATCGATTATTTTGCAATTATATCCCAGTTTGGTGATACTTTTGGTTAGCATGACTGACCTTCAATGGATATTTGTTACTTATATTGTATACGTGATTAATCATCTTATATAATTGCGAGCCAGAAGTATTCACTTTACGTTTTACCTTCCACACCTAATTACCCAATGGTAAATTATACCGCGCTATTTATTGAATAGTGTCATATATCTACTATGCCGTGGTATAAAAACCACCGGGTTGAGAAACCTTTGTAGAGAATTTGTAGCGGTTTGAACTACAGTCTATATGAAGCTAAAAACTAAGTCTGTAGCAGTATGGGCTATAACTGTGTACTACTGTAATATATCCTCATCAGGAAAACCATGACAAACACGCTCTTATGTTGATGCTTAAAAGGATAGTGTCGCTAAAAAACTGTAAAACAGGGTAAAATGAGATTATAAATTATGAAAGAATATGTTGAAACATAGCGGAACACCACACGATCATGACGATATAACGCTTGCACTAATTTTTCTGTACGTTTCAAAATGCTATTTTCACAGAATATGTACCCACAAATTAAAGTTCATTGTTTACATTCCAGTTACGTATAAAATGGCGATGAGCGCTGGGATAAACGGTTGCCGGTCACTTGGTTAGGAAAGTCACGTGAAACACATCAAATGCTATCATTTATCCATCACTACAAACATGAATATTCAAAATGGAAATTTTCTTGGATTTCATTGGTTCTAAACGTTTCTCGGCTGACCTTGTTTTATCGCTAATCGTAAACAAACCTTGTCATATTCACTCTTTTAAAGGCACATTAAAAGAGATAAGTAGAAATGAATTACTAAAACAGTATATGGAGTTCTTTTATTATTTTCATAAAAGTCATGACAATTAATTTACAAATGCATTGAGACCCTATTGAATAGACTCCTTTAACATAAGTTATTTTGTGCTTGAAATATAGTAGTCTCCAATTCAATCATGTTTATCAACAACCTGTTTGTTTACATATTCAAAATAACGAATTCTGATTGGTCGGTTCAAACATTTGTGTATCAACTGTCAAGGTCAGGAGTGAAGAATCACACAATTAAATTGGTTAATCCAGGGTTAATTCTTGTTGGCTTTCATGATTAAGTTGTGCTGATGCGGTTTTTTTGGTAATAACTATTTGAATCTGACCAAAAATTTACCAATTAATATAGTTTTATATAGCATTAATCTCCTTTTATGTGCCTTTAAACGCATCATGTGGATGTGTTATTTGTCTCGATTCCCTTGTAAAAGGGAGTTAAAAGTACTTTTAATCTGGACGTCAATTGTTCAAAAACATTCACAATTTTAGTGAAAGTGAGCGCTGAGATGGCTTTAATCAAGTTTTAACGTAAGACATCGGGTTCCCAACACACTGGTGTATGTGGCTTAACGGATACATATTTTACATCATGTGAAATGATCATTTTATCATTAAGTAACATCTTAGTAAAAGGATACACGTCATTCGAAAGAAATGCAATATATACGCATTCTGGTTTTAAGAAATGACTAGTTAATGGCTATGAGCCGCGTTTATAAATGCCAATCCATACAGATTTACAGTAGCTTTGACTCTGGAAAGAGTCCAGGGTTCGTCTCGATAATGTATCGTTTGTTGTTTTTTTCTCCTAAGTAGGATGTATCGTATAAAAAACATAATTGCAAATGTTTTCTGATTGTGCCTCCTGTCCTATCGATAAACCACATATCATTTTTGATATTTTAGATCAACACATCAAAAGCTGGAGTCGGTCAAGAAGTTGTCTCAATCGCCGTTAGGAGAGAGAAAGACGGTCTCACTGACGGTCTCACGACAGTGATCTCCTACCTTTCACATGGAGCCAGCTGAGCACCACAAAAGGGAGATAACTATTAGATACACTTGAGTACGTCTCTGACACGATAACTTTCTCCTGACTTTTCATGACCTGTTCTAAGCTACTTCTGTTTGCGAACTTCTCTTTATAGTTCTACCTGGCTAAGTGGTTTACCATAAGAATGCTGGACAATTTTTTAAATATAGATTTTTTGTATGTCATTTTTAACGTCACTTCATTTTAACTAGCAAAGTGTCTCATGTGTAGAAAAGCACCTTTAACCCTCAGGATGCTTTGTAACCTTTTAGAAATAGATTTATGTGTCGTCTCTTTTCTTAAACCTTACATATCTGCTTAATTTCGAGAAATACTCAGAGTATCAAACAGGTTAGATCACAGACCATCCGCCAATTCACTTGGCGGCTGGCCTAGATCTTATATGGAATCCACCAGTTAATGTTCGTAAATTTATATACATGTATACATATTGTGTTGGGGGAGGGGGGTCTTTCATTTAAAGAAAGCCGATGTCTTTGAATAGTATGTTCTTACACGGTATTCTGGCACTTGTGGTGTCTTAGTGGGGTATCAAATGTGTTTGACAAGTATTGATTTGCTTGATAAGTTGTCTTCATCTTTCATTTAGTTTTAAGATCATTTGTTCCTCACTGCTCCTTATACCTTTCTCAGACATATTGATACCTCACTGTCAGACGACATATGGGCCAAAATACCTTAATTGTCCTTAGTCTTTTAGTTTTATTGTTCACTTGTTCATTGTTGAGGATCTTATGGAAGATTGTCAGTTTAATTTGTTAAATGAGTTTCCTCGTTAAATAAAGTCTTTATTATTATTATTATTATTATTATTATTATTATTATTATTATTATTATATGTTTGCATAAGCATGAATGCAGTTTCAACACTACCAGGGCTAATGCGGTGGTTTTGTAACTCATGGTACAGGGTTTGACCCTGCCTGGCGCAGTGAAACCGGTGCTGGAATGCCCTTTAGCAAGACAATTTACAACCCTTCCCTAGTACTAGTGATTCCAAGGAACGCTGTATTATAACTGAATGAATACTTATATAACGTTAAACCTAATGCATACAAACAGAAAAGCAATATATCATACACGAAGGTGGTATCGTAAAAATGCATTGGTTCTTTTACATGACCTAAATGTCGTATAATGTTTACAGACGCAAAATAAAACACATATCCGTTTATAGCTAGTGTTAGGAGAGGATTGTTTAATAAATACTACATTATGTTTACAGAGGAAAATGAAGTTGTTTGTACATTTTTGTTTATATGTTTATATAGTGTTTATCCCCGTGTCAAAAATCTTTCAGGTGTATAACGGCGTTTTCTGTGATTCAAAAGTACAGTACTAGGGTTTGAATACATTGTTTGACATACCCTAGGACGAGCGATGCGGATGTGGTTTAGTTACTTATTATTTAACATCGATTTAGAAACAAGTTCTTACAACTAAGATAAATCACTCTCGATTCTGGTTCGTGGATACATTACCAGTACTAGTACCCAATGCGGATCAATGAAAGTTCAGCAGATTCCGCTACTCAAGGGATTCGTGTCCTTAGGCCGACGTTCTACCCCTAGCTGGTGTGTCTCAAACATAGAACCAACGGATAACAATTAACATTGACCATTGGGTCACACACGACCGTCCTGTATATGCGGCAATGTGTTAGTGTGGGAACTTATTGATGATATTTCGATATCTCGCTCAATTTCTACTTGAATTACGACAAATGACAATAAACCAATTTATCATGTTACAAAAATGACCATTAAAAGCATACACAATTGTTTAACCCTTTCCCAAACGCTAAATTTTCGCCTATCCTTAATTGAAATAGTTTGCAGACGACATTTCAAAATGTGATGCAGTTGAACAATAATCTTCTGATAGGACAGAAAACAGTTTGGGAAAAGGAGAAATTGCTCGTTAAGAGCAATTTCTCCTTTTTCCCAACTGTTTTCCAGATTCGTCTGCAACACACTGGTCAAATGTCGTTATTGTTTGGTAATGGGTTAACGTAATGTTGAACTTTTTGTAGAAATAGTTAATTCTCAATAAGTCACAATGCTTACTTCTTACGATATGTTTTTGGATGTTCAGAGAGAGGTAAAGGCCATGTTGACATTGATAAATTATAAGGATTTTCTTTTCTTAAAACCCAAATTCCACACAATTTAATTGGTAAGAAGATTGAACAAGATTTTACAAACTGGAGAATTATCATTTAACAACGATCATTTCGAATATATAGATAGAACGCTTCAACTATTCTACTTTACCCACTCGTTACAGCAAGATACGAACACGGTCGCACCAGTGCAACCTGGTGCAAATGTTATATGAAGTATGAGTTAGGAACCCTGTGCAATTAACCCTTTCCCAAACAATAACGACATTTGACCGCTTTATTGCAGACTACTTTAGAAATCATTGTGGGAAAAGGAGAAATTGCTCATAACGAGCAATTTCTCCTTTTCCCACAATATTTCAGCTCTATCAAAGGATTATTTTCCAATTCCATCACATTTTAAAATGTCGACTGCAAACTCTTTCAATTTGGGACAGTCGAAAATGTGTTGTTTGGGAAAGGGTTGATCTATCGTCCTATGTCAAAAACGTTGTGTTTAAGGACTTGATCTAATGTTAGATAAGTCTGTTCGTGGTTCGTTTGCACTTAAACACTATGTAGAGACATTCGAGGTATATGCAAAGGTTAACAGACAAAATCAAAGCGCTGATAGCGCTGAAGGACTAAGGTGCGTTTAAAGCAAGATGATTGAGAATACTTTTAAAACATTCTTTGGGTAACATCTCAGGGAAAAAAGCTGCTCCTTTTACCACCATTACTATAACTATTATTTCTGTGAACAGAGACTGATCGATAGTCTATTTTTCGAACATCTGGAATTTTTACGATTGCCCATGAGGCAACAGTTATAATAATATAGAGCAAAACAAAGCCACTAAATTCGGATAACATTCCTAGTTCCAAGAAGGTATTAGTCCGCACAGTGAATGTTTAATGCGTACTTGGAATTAAGGTCAGACTACTGTTTGTGTATCGATAAAGTACCGTCCCTCAAAAAGTGGTATGTAAATTCAATGGACTAAGGTGCTGACGCACCCTCAGTCCAAAAACCTGATATGCTACTTTCATGAGACATAGTACAGTGTATTTGTCGGAACAGTAATCCAGTGATACAATGTTAGGCATCGTTTTCGTGACCGGAGGGTTCGGGTTTGCAACCCAGCCGGATCATCTGAATTTTCCTGAGCCAAAAAATGTATCCAACATTGCTCTTCTCCACCAGTTGAAAAAGGTGTACCTGCGAGGGAAAAAACCAATGTGCCATGAATGGCTGGTTTATCCCTCAGTGATTGTGGTGATAATTGTAAGAGTTGCTTGAATATTTCTAGCATAGATATGAGACTATAAAAAGTTCTCCCTTTGTTAATGTCAATAACAAAACCCAATGATATTCTTTACCTCCTAACATTTCTTTTTTCATCTAAAAAAGCAACAACATATTTTGTATGAAAATGCGACACAGTTAGCCGGTACACATATTTCATACACTACTTTCAAACGTTTCCAGCATATGACCCAAGAAACTTGGTGTCTAGCAAATAAAACAAAGAATCCATTGTTTCTTGCTGTATAATGGATATTTTGTGGTGGATACATTTCAAAAGTGTGACAACTTTACAAATAAGGAAATTCTATATTACATTTATAACATATGATTTGAACTTTTTCTTAAAGTGCTGTTTGATTGTTCAATACCTAAAAAGTTGAAAGTATTATGACACACGGAGATAGGTGCTTTATTATAAAGTAAAACCTTTTTCTCGTCCATAATGAATCAAATTGCACACCTTAGTGTACCCAACCTACGAATCCATGTGCCTATTACTATTATTTTATTCATTTCATTCGGCAAAGTCAGCACAAAACCTGCTTTTGGTCATAACAGTTCAATCGACTATGCAAACAAAATAAATATACAACTTCATTCTACAAGAATATTCAAATAATACACATATACACTCACATAGATATACATACAAACACACACATATTTACCCCCTCCCTCTGTCGACATAGGTGTTAATATTGCGTTATCAAAACGCTTCCTTTAAATGAGGTGAAATTTTAATAATTACTTAAACATTACATAGGGGACAGTTGTAAAAATAATGGAGCATAAGCACTGTTTATAAATTGAAAGAACAAAATGTCTTTCGCCCGGTTAAGGCTTTGTCTATTTTCTCACCACACACAAAATATTCAACACTCTTTTTTGTGCGCCACGTCCTTAAATAAATCATTTAAGGCCAAAGGCGCAATCGCTTTAAGAAAACAAAGGGCTTATTTGAATTACCGATCAAAGTTAATCCGGACCTGTCATATTTACATATAAATGAACTATACAGGTGACCTTAGCTTAACGAAATAGCCGGTTGGGTATCAATTCATGTATTCCGTTCTTAATAGAAACCTCGGAACCGTTTAACTAAACATTTTATGCTAAAAATTTGCGTTCAAAACAATATTCCCTCCTATTTCGATATAGGGCTAAGTAATTCTGCATAGTGACACATCATTGGAATCGTGTCCCTGATTTTTTGATCGACTTTTTGATGATGAAACTTGTCATGACAAAATGACTAATTGATCATCATTGGCAAATTTTCATTTTAACAATATTTTTCAAGTTTCAGTTTCGGGAAATTTGTTCAGATCTAGTATCCCGTCACATCCTAGTGTGACTCAAGAATCGTAAATTAGATCCCTATTTATCATCATAGGCTGGCCATAAATATTACATTCATAGATGTAATTTTATGGCTAGAAGGGTTTCGAGTGACTTTCGACCGTTTGGTAGATGGTAGTTTGAGGTCGAATACCCATTATCCGCCATTATGTAACTCATTATTTCGTCGGTTTACTTCGGTCGTACTCGGTAAACGTCGGGCGGGGCCGGAGCTAATTGGTGTAAGGCGAATAGATCCGGACCAAAGCAATGTTTACCGAGAACGACCGAAGTAAACCGACGAAAGAAAGAATTTCAAAATGGTGGATTATGGGTATCCTACCTTAATTCTCCAATATGTTGGTTTTGCGGTAAGACATCGATTTCAACATTTTCTGAATTACATCGCAAAAGTTCCTGTATCAAAACAAGTCAATTCTTTTTTATTTTCTTCTGACCCTCTCGCGAATATCGAACTCAAATCCTTTGTCACACGGGATGGACTTACTTCTTGGATTAAAAATGAATTAAACATATTGAAGAATATGACCGACTTTTAAGTTTCGAGAAAAAGACCAATCCACTTAATTAGAAAGGGTTCAGTTAAAACTGCAAGAGGTTCTTATTGAGGGCCGATGTACTGTAAAACACTTGACAAGAAATTTATTGGCAAAACCAGAGACAAAATGTTATCTATGTCTCCGGCAAAACTGAAGAGTAATGCAACAAATGATACATTTTAGAAACGGGTGGGGGAGTCAATTGTTTTGATACAAGCTATGAAATATGGCTCTTGTTTTATTTTCTATCAATTCCTTCCCCATATGGTAGTTTGTAACACATCAATATTGTAAGCAACTTCATGTGGTAATTTTGAAGTGTGGAACATAACATATTCTTTGTGATTTTGGTTAAGAGTCATTTCGTCGAAATGAGAATGTTTTTGTCAAAAGCAAGTTCTCAATTATTATTGGCAACCCCTAGAGTCTATTGCAGCCGATGCAAAAAAAAAGATTTATAATGGAATAAATTGAAAGAATTTGTAGACGACATTTCAAAATGTGATGACAGTGGAAAATAATCTTCTGAAAGGGTAGAAATCTTTGTGGGAATAGGATAAATTGTTCGTAACGAGCAATTTATCCTTTTCCCACAATGTTTTTAGAGTCCTGTGCAACAAAGTTGTAAAATATATTTGTAACAAGCAATTTCTACTTTTCCCTCAATGTTTTCCAGAGTCGTCTGCAACATAGCGGTTAAATGTCGTTATTGTTTAGTAAAGGGCTGATATATTGTTGGGTAAGGATTGTTTTCATGACTAGTGTAACTTGGGCACTTGACGAAATTAGAACGACAAGGGGGCGATCGAGTGGCTATTGTTCATATGTTTGCGCCCGAATTCTAAAAACACTCGGCGTAGACTGTGAGAGCTATTGTTACACCCATTCTCTCCTATGGCTTGTTTATGTGACTGGTCCAATTTGATAGGATCACTAGACGACAAATCAACCCGTCATCAAACAATGACGATATTTGACCAGTTTTTTTGCAGACAACTTTTGAAAACATTGTAGCAAAAGGAGATATTATCTCCTCTTCCAAACAATGTTTTCTTCTCTATCAGAAGATTATGTATTTTTCAATTTCATTACATTTTGAAATGTGGTCTGCAAACTCTTTCAATCTTGGACAGCAAATGTGGCGTTTGGTAAACGGTGAAGAAAGACGTCAAGATATCAAGAAATAGTACAGAAAGGTGGAAATGCTCATCATGAGTAATTTCTCAATTTGCCTCAATGGATTCTTTTATCTTAAGCTGTTTGTACCTGGTTGTGTTCAAAACGAATATATGAGGGTAGGTGTTAATCAGAAAGTCGGTATAGTGTTAAGAGGGTCGCCAAAAGTGAAGTGGGCTCTTAATTCCCCATATAGATTATGTGGTTAAAACAAAAAACAACAGCAGACGAAAATAAACCGTTTCATTTAAAGGCCAATTAAAGGAGATTAATGCTATATCAAACTATATTATTTGCTAAACTTTTGGACATATTCAAATAGTTATCACCAGAAAACGCCATCAGCACAACTTAAATGTGAAAGTCAACCAGAAATAACCCAGATTAGCAAGCTTTATAATTCAGATTTCCTGATTCTCCACCTCTGACCTTGAAAGTTGATACACAAATTTGAACCGACCAATAAGAATTCGTTATTTTGAATATGTAAACAAATAGGTTGTTGATAAACATGATTGAATTGGAGACAACTATATTCTAAGCACAAAGTAACTTATTTTAAATGAGTCTATTTAATAGGGTCTCAATGCATTCCATAAACTAATATCATGACTTTTATGAACATAATAAAAGAACTCCATATATTTTTTCAGTAATTTATTTGTACTCCTCTCCTTTGATATGCCTTTAAGATTATAGGACCGAAAACAGTTTGCTGATAAACAGGTTTTAAGTCTCATAATATTTGTGCGCTTAGGTCCATTATCAACACAGTCAGTCCCCTTTGAATAAACTGGTGAACCATCAAAATTAAAAGCGATAGCAATCGACAAAAATAGTTTGAAAAAAAAACCACACATTTATTTCAGGCTATTGTTGAAATATTGTTGAAATGTTGCTGGGACTTTATACCCAAACGATCGGATCAAACTGGGTAGAACTATCCGCATTTTTCACCAGAAATTGAATCCAGCTAGAAGGGGATGTTTTAATACCAAACTATTTTTTCCAATCACTAGTTTGCCAATAACATCCGTAAAAAGTATTACTTTAATGGGCTTTGATATATTTTATGAACCAGTTTTGGTAGGCTGCATTTACAAAAGGGAATGGCAAAAGTTGAATTTGTTATTTGCTACGCATTTCCAACACTTGTTTATCATAGCTTCGAAGTTGATAACAATTCGAAGTTACGTACAACACCTCTCCTTCGTACATACTTCTTCAACTCTTTACCACCTGCATACAACATTTTTTAATTGAAGCAGACACTTTAGAAAAAGCTTTGTAAACATGCGAAAAAAAAACATTACAGTTCTGCTGTTGGGAACTGTTACTAGATTTAAAAACCATTGAGGCAAAAGGAAAATTGCTTGTGACAAACTAAGCATCAGTACCGCGTTGAATCGTGGGTTCGTCCCGGCAATTCCTCGCCTAACGGGAATTCGAACCAGGGACCCAGGGTACGAGAGACCGTAGCTCTACCGCTGCACCACTGTCACCGCCTAACATGTGATCAGTCCATTGTTTGGCATCTGTAAAGGGAAGTGGCTTAGACTCGTTCGGTTTGAATAAACGGGCTTATGCGTGTGGACGTTAATTAATCCGATTTTAATGGGATTTATTCTATTTCCGCGATCTTTGTAATACAATAGGTCGGAAATCTACATCGGTCGATTCTATTGATTAACTTTACCCCTTCTTACTTACAGATTTATACGACTATACGACTATATATACGTTTATGCTATTCATGCAACGAAACTATGATTCCACATCACGTTGTCGCTTTCAAATAACTCGCTTTACTTGTCTTTATAAAACGTCAGTATGACAAAACTTATAAAATATTCGATGTTCTTCTTGTATGTTCATTGACTTCTTTGTTTTAAATGATGTCATTTTCGTTTTTATAATAGATGATTCAACACCATCGAGGCTGATTCCACAGAGATTCAATTGTGATGTTTTGAAAGGGAAACACATAGCCTAGAAGACAAAGATAATATTATTTCATAGAAAATTCTCTTTTACAATAATTCTGTCAAATGCTGCAATTGAAACGGTAACATAAATGTTGTTCTTTTTTTTTTTAAAAAAGTTAGAATTCGACTTAGTCAGTTTTGTCAGAAAGTCATCTGGTTTGTGGACAGTAGTTCGTTTAGAACACCCCCCTTTGTCACAACCTATATTATTCACGCTATTCAAGGAAGCTAATGCGACATAATCTGTTCTTCTATAACCCATGCCGAACAGTGACTAATGTCGAAAAGTAGTAAATGGTTTAAGAAAATAGTTTGACGTAACTTTCTACTAAAATATTCATGCTAGGCATTTGCGTAAGTTCAAAACAACATTCCCTCTATATTCAAAAGTATGATAAAAAATTATAGTAAAGTAGCACGTCATTGGAATGATATCTCTGAGACGCTTTGCAATGACTTGCCGCATTCAATATTGTACTTTTATTTGAAATACGATCCATGTTTATCTGTTTTGACTTACGCACAATTTTAAGTCCTGTCTATACCAATAGAAAAGTGTCGCGATAAACTAGCCAAAATGTTAAAAGTTGTGTAAAACTCCCTCCCAGTGCGACCAGACAATGAATTTATATTGATCTCTGTCACGAATGCAAAAGCTGCTATTTTCCATTTTCATTGCGAATAAATGTCAGCGAACAAATATGTTATTTTATTGCCGCTATGAAAAACCAACAAATGCCACAATGACGTGTTAGCTGTGACAAACTGGTTTGTAGTCGTTCAGGAGAAAGCACGACTTAAACACAAACCAAACAATAACGATATTTCACCAGTTTGTTGCAGAAGACTCTGGAAAACATTGTGTGGAAAGGAGAAATTGCTCTGGACGAGCAATTTCTCCTTTTCCCACAATGTTTTCTATCCTATCGGAATATTATTTTCCCCGTTCATCACATTTTGAAATGTCGTCTGCTAACTCTTTCAATTTGGGACAGAGGAAAATGTTGCGTTTGTTAAAGGGTTAACACAAACCACAAATATCTCACCAATTAAGCTCGCATTTATCGTCTGTCCTAAAATAATCACATTGAAAAGTCTTAGCAGTGATGATACTTACCATAATGATATTCTTCAGTTTTGTCTTAAAATTGCAAAACAATTATAAAATGGCGTCCTGAGATAACACATGCATACTTGCAGTCTGGGGAAAATGTTTTACTATTGCGTAAGCCTTTTACCAAACAATAACGACATTTGACCAGCTCGTTGCAGACGACTCTGGAAAAGATTGTGGGAAAAGGAGAAATTGCTTTTCAAGAGTAATGTCTCCTTTTCCAACAATGCTTTCTGACCTATCAGAAGATTATTTTTTAATTTCAACACATTTTGAAATGTCGTCTGCAAACTCTTTCAATTTCGGACAGTGGAACATTTGGCGCTTGGTAAAGGATTAAATGGCCGAATGCCTCTTTTTCTCGTAAAGCGTCGCACGTTAACAATTCTCAATTCACTTGTTGATGTAAACCTATTTCTGTCAAGGTGATTTGATTCACAAGTACAATTAAAACTGTGAACTTTTACGATCGGAAGCGGGGACGAGAACCTCGAACGCCACTTTTAAAGCGTTGGCCATGTTTATACCTACATGCTTTTTAAGAGCAATTTTTCCTTTTCCCACAGTGTTTTTTAGAGTAGTCTTCAATAAACCGGTCAAATATCGTTATTGTTTGGTAATGAATCAATATAATTTAAATGACATTCGTACAGAGAGGAACTACCAAAATAGGTATTATGACTACATGGGAGTGTAACGACGTACTGTTGACTTGGACGTAAACCCTATATTCAACGAATCAATGTCTTCTTTAACCCTTTTGAATATTACTCCTTGGTATAAAGGATAATGTTCTTCATCTTCATTTTATCACCACCATGATAAAAAAAGGTAATATAAGTAATGATAATAGCTAGAATAAAAATCCTGCCCGCGCATACAGATTATTATTCTTGTCGATTGATACTTCGATACCTCTTCAGTCAAATTTAACTCCAAGTTTATTGATATAGTCAAGAGTGGTAAGGTTTTGTTAAATTGATTTCGAAATAGAATTGTACTATAGCAGGACATTTAACCATTTACCACCTGCAGATGACATTCTTTTACTCGGAGCAGACTACTTTAGAAGAGCTTTGTAAATATAAGGAAAACATTTTAGTTCTGCTGTTGTGATATGTGAATATATTGAAAAAGCATTGCGGCAAAAGGAAGCAATTTCTCCTTTTGCCCCACTGCTTTCTTTAAAATCGTCTGCTGCAAGACGCAAAACTGTGGTGTTAGGTGGTAATGCATTAATGGAATTTATATTGCTTTGATAATTTCCCTTTGTGAAATATTATGCGGTCGGCCAACAGAAAAATGCCATTCATGGTGTGACACCCAGTCTTTGTAAGGTTTGGTAAACATCCTTATTCCCAAGTGAAGTTATTTATAATAGCACCCTTGGAGGTCCACACTGAAATCAGTGTGACAAAAAGGAGAAATGCTCATAAGTTTATGATCAGTTATGTTTTTATATTTTCGTAATGAACGCATCATAAAGATTTATTTTGATGGGTTCGGACGGGATTTGGTTAAATGTCCTTTTTTCCCCTCAAAGAGTCGTTTATCCCATACAGCTTATTTAGATGTATTGGGTACAAAGGCTTACGTCTCAAAAGGGCTAAAATAGCTCTGTAATATCGGGATTAATGATTATATAATTCCAACCAAAAATAACACGAAAAGGAAGTTTAACTTTATTCCCTTATTTCAACTTGAAATACCGGCTCAAGAAAATGTGTCATTCTGCTATGACTTGAGCCCAAACAGAATACATACCTCAATACGTACATCCGAACATAATTATGACAGATCAATAGCTCAATAGCTTAGCCGTCAACTTATTTGTTTTACATCGGTTGTAAGGGAGGCTTGAAGCTTACTCCATTCATCCGCGATGTCTGATATCTGGATATATGACCAGTACTCTCGCCGATATGTTCATTTTCTTTGCGTGGCTAATTGGGATTGAACGCTGGACCATAGATCCAAGAGGTGGCCGCTCTACCAATACACCAGTGCTGCCCACTCGCGTAGACGCTAGCGGACCCGATATACATACAACAGCTCCGAGTTGGTGTCCTGAGTTAACTTATTGCCAAACAATAACAACGTTTGACCAATTCAGTGCAGACGACTCGGGAAAACATTGTGGGAAAAAAAGAAATAGCTTTTTACATGAACATTATTTTTCAATTTTATCACATTTTGAAATGTCGTCTGCAAACTCATTCAATTTGGGATTGTCGATAATTCGCCGTTTGGTAAAGGGTTAGTTGGTGTTGCTACGAACGTTTGATTCGGTCAGAGAACTAAGACTATGTCTCAAAAACTTTGTCAACGCTGTTATTTCGGAAGCATATCATCAAACAATTGCAGTCAAACTTGTGTTGAGCAACTACCCTTTGAAGGTGTCAATCTGCCTTTAACAGCAACTACAGAAAATCCTATCGTTGGATCTATAGTGTACATCAAATTGTATTTAGCAGCCAACCTGTTTTAAAAAAGCCAAGTTTCTCAGTTCTATAGACTGGTCTCCTAGCACAAGTTTGACTGTTTCGATAAAGGCACTAGCATGCATTTGCATGGTGCGATTTGATATACATGAATTATTGTATAAAAGCAGACACAATTTATGATAGCCCCGTACCAACTATACTATGATCCGTCTTAAACGTCGAGGATAAACAAACAATGCATACAACAGGTCGTTTTAAGCTGGTTCCAAACAAGTACATATTCTTGTACCAAAATATTCAGCTTCCCCTTTCAAAATATGTTTTAGTGATAACTGTACTTCGGACCCTCACCAGTCCTGATCAGACGATTATCATGAGTGCACACAACATAGGATTAATAATAAGATGAAGATGATTGATAAGAAAGTTCTTGATTATCTTGAGCTATGATCTTTATTATCAAGGATAGTCGCTTAAAAATATCAACTCTTTACCACCTGCAGACGACATTCTTTTTAATTGCAGCAGATCACTTTTGATTTTTTTTTTTAAACATGTGAAAGATATTTCAGTTCTGCTGCTCTGATAATGTGAATTGATTTAAAAAGCATTGTGGCAAAAGGAGAAATTGCTTGTGACAAGCAATTTCTCCTTTTGTCACAATGCTTTTTAAAAGTCGTCTGCCGCAAGGCGCAAATCTGTAACGTTGGGTAGTAATTTGTTAAGGAGACATTGAAAATATTTGTCTTGTGCTTGTGAGGATACAATGTCAACAGAATTATCTTTTTTGTTTTGAAAGATTAGTTTACAAAGCTCTCTAGCTGTTGCCCTTTCGCGATCCGATATAAACGGTACGTTCTGATTAAGTATCGTCTCGAATCAGAATACATGTACCAAACGAACTGTTTGAAAATGATTTATTTTTAGACGGTTATTCTATAATGAATTAAACATAAACATAAATATGAGACCTGTTTCTCAAAATCGTGTTTTATTTGCAGCGAAAGTTTTACAACGTTTAGCACTTTCTCAAAACTATATCTGTTGTATTTGCAGCGAAAGTTTCAAAACGTATTCACCAGGGTACCGTTTTACTAAACAGTTTACGCTAAAGATTTGCGTAAGTCTAAAACAACCATTCCTCATATATCAATATTGGGCGAAGCAATATTGCAAAGTAACACATCATTGGAATCGTCTCTCCGAGACGCTTCCAATGACGTGTCACATTGCAATATTGTACTTTCATTGAAGATACTATCCATGTATATCAGTTGTGACTTACGCAAATATTTTCCTTAAGTTGTTTAGTAAAACGGTACCCAGCTGATGTGTATTTATCTTTCATTTCTAGAATAGGTTATGCCTACACCGGGCAAGTAAACGATTTTTCCTGGCTGCATTGTAAAAGTCTTTGTTTTATATGTCTACACCATAAATAATTCATCCGCAAAGCTAATTTATTGCAATGTGGTGAAATTGACCATGGATCCGTTGTGTATCAAATCAACGTGGATCTATAAGGTACACATAAATAAATAAAGGTAGCTGGTAGATTTGCAGGCACCATTAACACTTAGAATGCTGAGTAATTTTTAAAAATGAATTTTGTGTTGTCTGTTTTCCAAAATCTTAAATATCTGCGTTATTTTGATGAGGAACGATACTCAGAGTAGCAAACAGGTTAGATCACAGCTCAGCTGCCAATTTACTTGGCTGGCCTGGATCTAGCCTGTTTGCAAAAGCATCTAGTCGGTTCTAGCACCTTAAGGGTTAAAGGAAAACATTAAGTGAACACTATTTCGTGGGTATGCATTAGACAATACACGTGGATATGTGTAATGAGTAATGCAATGAACTGTGGATAGCGTTTGCCAGAGCTGTTTTAGGAATGGTTTCTAGATCAACTAACGGGTGGTCAATGCTTTTGGCCAAATACCAATTCGATCCCCGACTTGGCGATCTGTATTAGTATGTATTAGTCGGTTATTACCATAAAATTGTATGTCATTTATTATACATATGTCGAAACATAATATAAAGATAGAGTAATGAAGATTTATAGCCATTGCCCAGAGTTGGTGCGATCCATGAAAGCCGACTAATTGAAAAAAATGTTCACACGGTGTTAAACCCCATTTATATGTTTATGGGGTTTAACTCCATGTCAACGGTTTTTCAGTTATGTAACGGTTGGTGAATACAGGATATCTTTTCTACACAGGTCTGGTCATCGTTAACCAAAGGTAATCATACAATTCGCGTTTTCGCATTTGGATTATATAAAGTATCACATTACAAATATGCACATGTTGTGCCTACCATCCATTCAATTGACAGTCACATGTTGTGCCTACCATCCATTCAATTGACAGTCCCAGGAAACATGAGATACGGGTTGAATTCGAACCATGAAACCCCGAGTACTAAAACCACCACATTAACTACTGGACCACATAATATCATTAGAGTGTATATGACATCATTTCTTTTCCAAAGCAATGAAAACTACGGGTTGACATTGAGGATTGGTTTTAAATCGTCTCCTACAAATACAAATGGCGGTATAACAAGAAAAAGAGGGACGTACATGCAAAGTATCCTATCTTTAAAAATGAGTGTGTAGCTTTCATGTGAAAATAGAAATCTAATTTTGACGGGCATGATCTCCATATCTTAAATCGTTTTGTTTTCAATAACGAACGTGCAAATGCCAACTCCTGACTATTTTAATTTAATGACATCACGCTGTCACTCAAGATAATATTGTTCGATATTGTCGTAAATGTTATTTTGATGGGTGCCATATCTGTGAAAGAGGATTAGACTGTTTGGCCTACGCATTGATCTCTGTATCGATGGATTTATTTGCATGAGGTCTGACTTTAATGACAAAGGTCCTGATAGGACCTTTCCCAAATTCAAACAATTGTAAAGGACATTTTAAAAATATCATTAGTATTTATGACAAAGGCAAAACTAAAAAAAAAAAAACAAGTAAGTTGGCGGCTGGCCTGTGATATGACCCGTTTACTCTTTTGAGTATCTTTCCCCATTAAAATTAAACAGATATGTCATGTCTTTGAAAGCAAACGACACAAACATTTTGGGAAATCGCCAAGAATTGTAAAGGTTAAATCAGAAAACACTTTTCTACATTTTCCTCCATTTGTAGGACATTAGGTCTGTTCGAAAGCCCATTACAAAAACAGACAACGAGTACAAAACTGAGACATGATGACACTTCCTCATATTGAATAGATACCACTGTAACACCAGAATAAATGTATGTAATAAACGGCCTCTTTATTATCAATAGTTTTATCAACCATTTCCCAAACAATTGACCACTTTATTGCAGACGACTTTAGAAAACATTGTGGGAAAAGGAGAAATTGCTCGTAACGAGCAATTTTTCCTTGTCCCACAAGGTTTTCTGCTCTTTCTGAAGGATATTTTTCAATTCCATCACATTTTGAAATGTCGTCTGCAAATTCTTTCAATTTAGGACAGTCGAAAATTTGTCGTTTGGGAAAGAGTTAAGTGTCGTTTTGTAGTCGTATGAAGTTAAGTCCTAATTACGTTTGATGACCACTTGTTATAGCTGAAGGAGTCAAAAGTGCCATGTTGAGTGTCTTTTCCTTTCTACAACCCTGTGTCTATCACATATTCCATATGGAAACATTGTTAATGATAGCTTTACATTTTACCTCATATAATGCTTCGTAGTTTTCTTAAAAGTTACTTTTGTGCCGTATGTTTTCCAAAACCTAAAATATCTGCTTAATTTTGATAACGAAATACATTCAGAGTAGCAAACAGGATAGATCACAGGCCAGTCGCATATTTAGTTGGCGACTGGCCTAGATCCAACATGTTTGCATAAGCTTGAAGTCGGTTCCAGCACTATGAAGGTTAGAACCTTTTAGAAATGAAAGCTATCATTTCATTCAGTCCGTACCTGCTATAAAGTCCCATATATAGGAAAGCGTTTATATATATATACATTGTGTTTCATTCGGTCTTGTCATTTTATTGGAAATTGAGATGTTTGCAGAATACAGGCGTACATGTAACAGATGATGTTTATGACGCGTTGGGAGATAAGCTGTTCTCGTCTCATAGAAGTCGAAGAATGCTTTTAAACATGTTTTTACTTTGATGTAAAGCAATGAAATATTTATTACCTCTTTTACGGTTTTGTAGCATTCTTCATTTTTCACTTTCTCAACCCACTAACACATGACGCAATATCTACCTTTATTTTAATGGCACATGAAAGGCTATGAGTACGAGTACAAATAAATCACTGAAAAAAAAATGAGTTCGTAAAAGTCATGAAAATTAATCTATGAAAGCTGACAGACCCTATCTAATAAACTCTTTTACATAAGCTATTTTGTGCTTACAATATATTTGTGTCCTATTCAACCATGTATATGAACAATCTCATTGTTTACATATCCAAAATAACGATTTGTGATGGGTCGGCTCAAATATTTTGTATCACGTGACCAGGTCACATGTGAAGAATACGGCAATCTAATGGCCAATCTGGGTTATTTCTCGTTGACTTCTTTATTTAAGTTTTGCTGATTATTTTCTTATGTGATAACTATTTGAATCTGACCAAAGGTTTACCAAATAATATAGTTTGATATAGCATTAGTTTCCTTTCATAAGCCTTTAAAGCACATATTGATTGATTTTGATGTGACTTCACAACTATTCTAGTTTAGTTAATTACTGACAAAGTCAGCTTATAATATAAACGTTTGCGTAGTCTGATAGATGGTACGGGAAACGTCGACGTGTCTTGAAGAGATAAACCAAAACAGGAAGATCGAACTACATGGCTAGTGAAAACGATAGACGATAACTTGACTATTATACCACATTCAAACCAATACCCCATGTTGAATAGTCCAACTTTTCGTGAAAATAAGAGTTATCAGAACGAAGTCACATTACCAGTCGACAATATCCCGTCACCCGTGATTGTCGGAGGCTAATTTGTGAATGACTTACCTAACCCATAGAATGCTAGGTAACTTTCTAAGAATAAAATTTTGAGTCGTCTGCTTTATTACCTTAATTTTCTGCTTAATTTTTATGAGGAAGGAAATTCAGAGTAGCAGCAGGTTAGATCAAAGGGCAGCCACCAATTAACATGTCGGTTGGGCTGGATCTAACCTGTTTGCATAAGTATGAAGTCGGTTCCAGCACTATAAGATTAAAGACTTGAACTGATCCATCGAAAATGAGATGTTCAAAGAGGTTTCAACGTATATCCACGTGTTGTATTTTGTCAGAGGTTTGTACACGAATTCATTGGCTTAACCTTTTCCCAAACAACAAATTATCGACCTCCCAAATTGATAGAGTTTGCAGACGACATTTCAAAATGTGATGAAATTGAAAAATGTTCTTCAGGTACAGCAAAAAACCTTGTCACGAGCAATTTCCCCTTTTCCCTCAATGTTTTCTAAAGTCGTCTGCAACAAAGTGGTCAAATGTCATTATTGTTTGGGAAAGGGTTAATCAATTCAAATATTTATTTCAAGTATCTTTGATTACTAGTTCACTTCTTCTTTAGTCTGACATAATTATAAACCAGTTTCTTTTTATGCCACAAGCGTCATTTAGGTCCTCTTCCACAGAGGCATAAAGATATCAAACCATGCATTTGGCGTTCGATTGGCTTCACTTATGTTGAAATAAACACAAATCCTATAAATCTATTACATGATTATGGATAGAATAGAGTGTAAGGAATTAGATTGATATATATATCCACAAATTTCACTTTGATCCGTGTTGTACAAACAATCTAACAAACCCTCGAAGCGTTTTATACTATTTATGCATTATGTTTCGATATTGGACTTTATTGGATTTTGATTTCATTTTAACTTAAACTACTTCAAATCGAAGAAGAGGAAACTCGTTTAACCCTTAGAATTCTGGGTAATTTTCTAAAAAATAGATGTTTGTATTGCCTGCTTTCCAAAACATGAATAATCTGCTTAATCTTGACGAGGAAAGATACTCAGAGAAGCAAACAGGTTGGATAAAAGACTAGTCTTCAATTAATTCAGTCTGAATATTGATCAAAAGCTTTGACAGTATTCCTCCTTACGAAACAATCCGGTTGTAACACAAACACTGAAAGACAGAGCTGTTGAACCCTTTTTAAAACAGTAGAGTTAACCCTTTCCCAAACAATAACGACAATTTACGACTTTGTTGCAGACGACTTAAGAAAACATTGTGGGAAAAGGTGAAATTGCTCATTACGAACAAGTTTTGCTTTTCCCACAAGGTTTTCTGCTCTTTCTAAAGAATATTGTTCAATTTCATCACATTTTGAAATGTCGTCTGCAAACTCTTTCAATTTGGGAGATTCGAAAATTTGTTGTTTGGGAAAGGGTTAATACTATTCAGATAACGTTTCAAGTTTTATTCAAGAAAGTAACAAAATCGCTGCATTTCGGGTGTACACTTGCGCACAAAGTTGGCTAACATGTGTGTCCAAATAACATTTGGACGCCTCTGCAAAATTCATTGGTAGCCATCACGGGCAATTTGAGGTTCGAAAAACTGCGGAATAATTACATGAACTTACTCACAGTGGTCATTATCGCATATTGCGTAATTTGTCGAGGACTATATTGTCTCTTGCACACTCCTAACGAACATCGTAGTTTCGATTTAGATTTTATTTGTTCCTTACACTTCAGTGTACGAGCACTCTATTCCAAGATTCGATGCTGTTGACACGATTGCTTGGCCGAAGTAATCACAGATTGATTCTGTTAGAATAAAACGAATCATAAAAAGAAATTCATGGTTTTTTAATTCCTGGTTGTTACACATAAACACATATATATATACATACGTCAGATCGTTCAGAACGCATCGTCAGTCGCTCATATGAAGGCCGTGAAATTGGACTGTAACACTTAGAAGCTTTAAACAGAGACTTTGATAGATAGAAATAAAAGGCGTATTTCCTTTATCTAACCTTTTTAATCCGTCTCCAAACCCTATATTGTTGGTACTCATC